>JAKOGH010001203.1:0-55159 GCA_024811115.1 Terana coerulea
TGTGGTCGACGTGGCTCTCGGCGCGCGGTCAGAAAGGTCCAGATGCAAGGCGTCGCCTCGCGGTGGAGCTCGAAGCAGCAGAAGGCGGTCGCCCGTTCGCACGAGAGTGCTACAGGTGGGGCCACGGCACCTCCTACCGTGCACCGCGAAGCATACCATGTGCATGATCTGCTCGAAGCCCATGACAGCGCTTACGAAACGTACTGCCAGCACCCCAGTGCATGAAGTACAGGGCCGAGCAGGTCGAGGCAGCGGGCCCGTGCCGCGGTGTCTCCATAGTTTCTGCGCTTCTTGCAACGCTGGCCATGCGCGGTGTCAAAGAAGTGCAAGTACCACCAGCACTCGAGGGACCCGACATTCCTCAAGGATCACCCGCTGGCGTACTCGCTCGGTGGGATCTCACGAGCAGGGGGCAAGTATAGCGGGGGCCCGCTAAACGAGCTGAGGCAAGGAGGAAGGAAGCGGGGCGCAGGCCCTTCAGGCTCGAGTTCACAGGGCGGCGTCGCCTCGGAAGCGCGCCTGAATGCGGCCATGACTGAGGAGGGCGCCCGCCGGCCTCCTTACGAGAAGGTCCAGTCTAGATAACATGTCGAGAAGCAGCGCCCAGCGGGCAGACTTATTATAGTATAATACGTGTACCATACAACGTGTCCTATGTATTACAATTCATTTGATGTTGACTCTTTCCCATCGCCACCTTTAGACTCCCCGGCCGACTAGGTAGCATGGTAGACATGGCGTCTAGAGAGAAAAACCGAAGCGTCCGTTAGCGCTCACAGCAACCAAAATAAAGGTACCGAGATATCGGAGCGTATCAATTGAGGAAGTCGTGGACGAGGACGAAAAGTCCCCAACCAGTAGTATACGCTCTCCTGCAACCTTGTGGATGTCGACAGCATTGCGTAGACGATACGAGGAAGGTGCAGGTAAGTGAGAAGGAGCTCCGAGAGAGCCATCCGAGACGAGAGGCGGCGTGAGTGAGCCTGAAGCGGAAATAGAAAGCGAAGCCTGAGGCGCTAAAGTGCATCAGCGGCGAGCGTTCAAATTCTAGAGCAAATCTTAACATGCTCACTAGAAAACATGACCATGACATCATATGTGGGAACCGTTCTGGGGCTTACATCGAGAATGTCGCCTCAAGCACAAACAAGGATGGTGATGAGTATCACCAGAGACTTGCAAAGCCGAAACTTCATATGTTTAGGAGCAGCGAGACATCTAGAGTGTCCGTATATATTAACAGAAAGTGGGCGTTCACCAGCCCACAAGTGAGACTTAGTTGTGTCAAACACCAGGATATTGTGTGCGTAAGCATGCAGTTCAAGACAAGGAATTCATTCCGCGTGTACAATGACGGTAAACGTTTAGTGCAGTCAAGTACCTGCAAGACCATGCGGAGGATCTTCCTCCGATAGCGTTCATGGCAGGAGATTTCAACCTGAGACACCCATATTGGGACCACCAGGAACAGAAACTCGTTGACGAAGGAAGAAGTAACGAGATAAGAACAAGCAATCGAGCCTAGACCTCATTGACTTGGCGGAAACGTATGGAGCTTGCTCCTAAGCGATAAGAAAGGACTGGCCACGTGGGAATCACACAATGTGAGACTGCGAAAAGGCATCCTGGATTTGGTTTGGGTTGACCCGAAACTTCGAGTACGGAAATTTAAACGTAAAATGCATGAGCGCCCGGTCAGCGACCATGCAGTCTTGGAATGGCAGATGCCCATAGAAGTCGAGCGAGATCGTCCCCACTGTAAAAGGGGTCTATCGAAGGCGGCATATTCGTGAAAGAAGTTAGGGCCGCATTAAATAACGCCCCACCAATTCCGAAGATTGGTTCACGTCTGCCGAAGACGTAGAGGAGTATGGTGACAAAATCGCGGAGATTTTTGAAACCTTGTGGAGAACACTCAAGACCTCCTAAAAAGTGCGCCAAGTCTGAATCTTGGTGGACGAGCGAGTGCAATAAGCGGGCAGGAGAGCAGCGCAATGCACTGAAACAGAGATCAGCATGGAGGACGGAGAGGTCCAGGCTGAGAAAGAACATCATCACATGGCCTGAGCACGAGGAGGTGGGCTCATGGGCCATGAGGATTGATGAAATTGACGCGCTGTGCGACGATCACAAGGAGGTGGTCGAAAAGCAGGCAAAAGATTAGCCGAGCGGTATCGAAGGCTAAAACAAAAATGTTTGACAAGGTTATCGCCAAATGTCATTCATCCAGAATCTGGGACATGGTCGAGTGGACCAAACCCAGAAAGGTGTCTGCAAACACAGGCCTTGTCGACAGGCAGGGCGAGCCAGCTGATTCGGAAGAGAAGTTAGGAAAACTCTTAGGAACAGTTTACACCGGAAAATCCATGTAAAGTGGATATGTCCATTCTCGGTGAATTTGAAACTCACAAGGAAAGAGAGTTCAAGAACTTCAGCAGGCACGAGCTGCGGAAGGAATTGGCGCTTACAAGCAACTTCTCAGTGCCTGGCCCAGACAATGTGTCATGGTTCTGGCTGAAGCGCATCGTTACGGATGCGAGAGAGCTCCCTCGGAGAAGAGGGAGATGAAATCGACATGGAGAGGCCTATCCTGGCTTACTTCAATGCGTGCATTCGATTCGGGGGTACATCCCAGGATATTTAAACAGTCTAGGACTGTTGTCATTCCAAAGCCAAATAAGCCCGACTACACAAAGGCTAAGGCTTACAGACCGATAGTACTCCTAAATTGCTTAGGAAAACTATTGGAGAAACTCATCGCCAGACGCATGCAGTTTGACGGACAAGTACGGCATCATGCACCCGAACCAGTTCGGTGGCACAATGCAGCACAGCACTACGGATGCGGGCATACAGCTCGTGCACAACATTAAACAGGCATGGAAGCAGGGAATGGAGTCATCCGCCCTGCTCCTGGATGTCTCGCATTCTTCCCCTCCATCAACCATGAGTTGATGGCTGGCATTATGCGAAAACAGGGCTTCAACAAGGCGCTGTGTTCGTATTTTGAGAACTACCTTGTCGATAGACAAACGCAGTTCATATTCAACGGGAAACAAATGGATCCCATGGACTTTTCGACCGGCCGTCGGACAGGGGTCAGCTCTGTCTCCGATACTGACCGGACTTTAGCGCCGTGGCTACACAAGGTGGCAGCCACGAAGCGCGTGATCAAAATATCACATGATGGCGAGGTACACGTGCTAAGGCACGATTGGACCCCCAAAGAGATTAAAGCAAATGGTCACACGACCATTCAATTCTTCGTGGATGACGGACTCATTCACGTGGCAGGAAAGATGGACTCTGACGACCGGAGGATCAACTTAAGTATAACAATCTACTGCTAAAAGCAGTATTTGCGGATGTCATGTCAGGCCTCAATCGGATGGGATTGGGAGCTGAGGCAGACAAGCTAGAACTAATGCATTTCCGCTAAAAAGAGTGCAGGAGAATGGACTGAGAACGACCCGTTAGGGCCAAAACTCAGGGTAAAGGTTGACGGTGTCATGCACACCGTCAAACCGGCTCACAAAATGAGATACCTCGGATTCTACCTGGATCCGACGCTATCATTTAGAGATCACATCAAGTTCTACGCCACCAGGGCGTGTAGCACGGTGAATGCCCTTAGGATGCTAGGGAACTCGAACCGAGGGTTCAAACCCAAGGATAAGAGAAGGCTGTACGTTTCGTGCGTCATGCCAATCATAACATACGGCGCCCAACTATGGTGGGCGCCTCAGACTGGTCTGGACTGAAAGGCGCATGCCATCAGTTACAGTTGGCCCAAAACAGAGCGCCAGATGGATAACGGGAGGCTTCAAAAGTACTCCCATTGGAGCGATGGAGACAATGGCAGGACTACTGCCCATTAAACTCCAGATCGATAAGTTCATGCACAAACAGTGTCTGCGCACGAGAACGCTACATGAGGGACACCCCACAAGGGCACATCTCACGGCCGGATTGGAGGGTGAATTCCACCAACATTGTCGCCCCTTTCCCATACAAGGAAAGGAAGACGAGAGATGCAGACACCCCTATGGTACATATCAACCAAAAGGGAAGATCAGCAATGAGGACTTTGATCTTGTCAACCCTGAGTGCCGGCCTGGCGATCGGCTGATTGACGAGTATTATGATCATGACCGCATTAGTATAAACACTAAAGCGCCAACTAAGAGCTCGGAAGAGTTCCCCATATGGCTGAAGGAGGTCTTCCTCCCAAAGCTGAAAGAAGCAACCAGGTCGGACTCGACCAGGGTTGTTTTCACGGACGGGTCCCAAAAAGGACAGAAGTCATTCGAGAAACTCCGAACAGGAGCGAGCTGGAAGGTGTACAATCACGATGGCACCTCAAAACAAGGTTTCTTTGGCTGCGGGAAAGCAACTCCGTATGACAGCGGAGATGATGGCCCTGGCCAAAGGGATCAAAAGCTGTCAGCGATGCTGCAGACGGTATCCGAACCATTCAAGTCTTTGCAGACAACATGGGGGCGATAGAATCCATTCTCAAACCTGATAAGGGCAATGCCCAGATGGTTGCAGTCATGACGTGCAAAGTTGTGCGCACATGGTTAGATAAGAGCACAAGAAACAAAATTGTGCTCAACTGGTGCCCAGGCCATCGCTGACGTGCCTCAGAACGAGGAAGTCGACAAGTTGGCGGGAGAAGGGGCAAAGGCTGAGGCACAACCGCACTATGTGTCTCAGTCTATTGCCCTGCAGTCCATGGACGAACTTACCACGAAAAGGTGGACAAATATGCGCAGGGACCCCAAATACTGCGCGGAAGAACGTGGAAAACACTAAGCCAATTCCCGAATAGAGGGTCTAAACATGATCAGGCAAACGTCACGTGGAAATACTCCACGAACTGGTACCTGAAAACCATGGGAAAGGATCAGAGGATCTTCTCCCGTTTTGTACGCTTCAGGAGCAACCACTTCCCACACGCGAGCGACAGACAAAAGATCAATCTCCGGATCAGGAGAAGGTCGCCCAGTGCTGGTGCAGCGGAGATGCAGAAACACGTGATCATATTCTGTATGATTGCAAGCTGTGGACGCGCGCTTCATCAGAGAAGGAAATCATCAATTCACAGACAGGGAATTGTTTGAAATAGCAGCGAGGTACGGGGAGCGAGGCACCATTCACGATGCCGATGCCCGGCCGGAGAGTATTCGCATTCACCGAGGAGGATATTGCCCTCTTCTTGGAACTGAACCCGATGGTAGCCACATTCAAGTGGCTAGAATTGAGGAACAGATATACGATGACGAGCACAATGGAGTCCGGAAGGAGGACTCTCTTGCTGTCCTCAAAGCAGAGCTTCACGGAAGGATGCGCAGACTAGCGCCTGATGGGACATACAACATGCACCGGCACTTCTTCAGGGAGATGGAAGAGGGCCGAGAGCGTAGTAGATTGGGGCACACTCGATCTAGTCTTCAACCAGTGGTGGGGGTGGCACGCTGTCAACAGTATCCCGGAACAAATTCGGACCAGATATTGACGAGAAAGCTGAGAGTAAGCTCCTCGTCGAGTTTGGATGGGACCTAGACACCACCCTGGCGATCGAAGAGGACCTTCGATCGCGTGAGGGTAGGGAGTGGATCGAAGGGAAAAAGCACGGTTCATCGACCGGCTGCGAAAGTACCAGAGACCTCGCTGTCATAGTGAAACCGCCAAAGGCCAACATGTGGCTTGATCCTGCATGGGTGCAGGTACAGAGAGATAAGTATCGTGAAAGATGCTCATCCAGACTATGTAGGGCTATATGCCTACATGTAGCGCGGTGTGGCTTTCTCATTTCCCTATGTGCATAGGGTTTCTCGAGTCTCGGGTTCAAACCCGGCTCTGGGCGGGTTGTTTTCTCGGGGGCATCGGGTTTCGGGCCAGAGTGCCGCCGAAGGCCGCCCTTCCTGTCCGTAGGGGGAAGAAAAGGGCACCTATCCCAGGGGGGGTGCCCCGGCGAGTCGACACCACGGACACACGGATTCACACTCAACGGACCCAGTAGATACAGATCTATTAGCACCGGAGCTCATGCGGTTCGTCCCGCGCTTCGTTAACAATACCAGATTTCAAAAAAAAAAAAAGACGTGCCGCTAAACTCTGAGCGAAGGGCATGAGCTTCCTCAGCCTGAGTTTCGGTTCTCAGCACAACAGCCAACGTACGGTTGAGTTTCTCTCTTCGAGTCTTGATACCGCCGTGTGTTGAAGCCAGCGTGCCCGGTCTCCACGAGGGCAAGCGAGAAGTCGTTCTTCAATCCTGCGTTTAAGGTCGGCCAGCACGGGTTGCCGAATATCAATCGACTCGTCCAATGAAATCGAAGGCGACGGCGGGCCTGAGTCGGCGGTACGCGCTCCGTCGCATAACAAGGCATCAGCCGCGGTGGAGGCGTTCGTAACGCGGTCTTGTATGCTTCGTGTGAAGCCAGCGTTCTCAGGCATCTTGTGTAAGTACGTGAACTGGCTGGCGGGGGTTGTGGTACCGGAGAAACGCAGAGCGCACGTCAACACTCAGTATCACCTTTTATAGGAGACAGCCTTGAAGACATCGCTGGCCAGGCGTATAACAAAGGTAGTGCATTGAATCCAGAGGCAGCATTGGGCGCGGCATAGCTTTGGATGGCGACCTAGATAAATCACGAAGCGTTGAAGGGCAAAGGACTGGCCTACGATCAGACATATCAGCAAGGTTGCTAAGGTCCCGTAAGCGAGCACGGCTTGCACCACGCCTTGACAAGTGGACAGGCGGGCGGTGTCGGACCAGCAAATGTCAACCGACCCTAAGTCTGTAGAGCAGTTCAGATTAACGTTGGCAGAATACACGACTATTGAGACAAATACGCACCCGATGGGTACGAGCGCACAGCCCAAGGCAGCGCATAGGCGCAAAAGAGCGTTTCTGACGCAAAGGCGCTAGTTCGCGCCGTGTTTACCGTGTCCCGCTCACACAGCTTGAATTTGCGCCAGAAAAACCTCTCCAGCCACGCCACGTAGCTTCCAGATTGCAGAGTCCAGGGCAGATGCTGTCTCTACCGTTGAGATCTACGTGGTGAAGACGGCAAGCAACCGTGATGTCGTGAGAGATGAAAGCTCGGTAGCGACCGCGGTAGAGTAGATGGCGAGCTGCAAGTCAAGGATCAAGACGGTCACGCCGGCACAGCGCGTTTGTTTGTACGTGTTTGTGGCCACTTTGTGGCGCAAGGGTCTGGAACCGGCACCAACGGAAGCGCCGCCGTGGCCGGCCACAACGCAGTGCAGCAAAACGACGGAGCTCTGCCAGGCATTGAAAAGTTAATTTGAGATCTGATAGCGAGAGCCTAGTGTGAATGAGGCAATGATACAAATATGGTAGAGTACAAATGCGCGTGACCACTTCAAGTACACTGTGGATTCCAGAAAGCCCATTATAATAACCTATAGTGACAAGTGGAACGGTGGGATGGGGCTGAGAGGCATGAGAATTATGGAATGGAATGTTGAGAGCTGCTGTAGACCGGCCGGAGCTCAGGGGTCAAACGCGAACAGCAGATCTTCCTCCTCGGACTCGGCGAAGACGTCGTCGTCGTCGAGCGAGTCCAAACTGCCAATCGAAGGGGTCCTGCGCCGGATGTCCGCGTTGTCCATCCAGTACCACGCCTCCATCTTCCCCGACGTTCCGGCGCGCGCGGCCATCCGCCGCCTCTGCTCGGCCAGCAGCATGACGCGCTCAATCGTGACCCTCTGCGGCTGCGGCTGCGGGCGAGCCTCCAGAGGCTCTGCGACCTACACAAGATCGGCATGGGCAGATGTTAATAGTAAAGAGAACGGCTGCGACGCACCCTGCATGGCCCTCGCTCCCGCTCCTCGTCGTCCTTCTTGACCCGCGCGTCGGTCCTGCCCCGAGCCTCGTCCGAGTCAGCACAAGGCTTCTTGGCGGTGCCACGACGGCTGAGGCCAGGACGCGGCGCCTGCGACGCGTCCGAATCCGACGCGTTTGAGCGCGTCGCCTTGCGCGAGTACCTGCGGGGCAAGTTTGCCATTGCTGAGGACGTTGAAAAGGAAAATGTACAGGTGAATGTGAATAATGGAAGAATGCCCCGGGTCGAACAGGCTGTGAGCGGTTAAGGACAACTGGGGAGAAAGAAACTCATTGAGAGCATTTATACCGAGCCCATGTAACAAACTGGGACATGTCGGGCGTATTCCCTTTGACGTTAGCCCCAGCCTCGTTGCCTGCATAAAGATGTGATGCCATCATTTGTCCGGCGGGGTCCATGAGGCAATGACGGCCAGGCCACTGTGGATACGCAGCGATGCGCCTGGTCCAAATACGGCGAGCAATAGGAATGCTCTATGCCGAGACACCATTCAGTGCTCGCGAGTAGTGACTGCTGTCGTCACGACACCGTCGGGACACGAGGCATGAGTGGCGTGAGCGCCGGATTTCCGGCTAGGCTATACTGATCGTATAAGTCAGTTTCAGCGATAATATGTATTTTATTTGATATAACTCACGTTTACTCAGTTCCTGCGAGCTCGTCTAAGGTCACTGAGCAGTCGGGGCTGTACGCGGGCTGGCTGCCGTAGGTTTCAGGCACTGCGGTGGCTCTGCCGGTCGTGAGCAGGCAAAGATCTTAGCACTCAGTGATCAAAGCTAATAAACGGCTAAGTGCAGAATTGCACTCTTTCACGATCCCAGCGCGTCGTCGGTGGTGGCGGGAACGGTACACGTGTAAAAGATTGCGAAGCGCCGACTACCGCCGTTCCCTTGTTTGGGCCTGTTTGGCGGCATCCTTGTGGCGGGATCTGACAGTGATAGGAGTCGCCCGTCCTCGCACTTCAACCACACCCACACATATCGCAAAACCAGGAGATTATCAGTCTACTTTCCTGCTTCCACCCTGCTACTCATATCACGCGATGCCTTATGCACGGAGTAGTGTGGAGCGCCAAAGGCTTCAGGCGGACTAGAGACAGAACGAAGATAAAGGACAAAGGTCGCCGGACACGTCGGCTCAGCAACAGGGCTTGCAAGATTGTGCGTAGCATACAGAGAGCTCTACTAATCAAGACTACAGCTCGTCGTCTGAATCGTCGTCGTACGGGAACGTCTCCAACGGCGCTATCAGTGCCGCGAAGCTGGCCTCGGGGTCGCCGTCGTCCTCGCTGTCTTCCCCGTCGGGATATCGCAGATGTTCGGTGATGTCCCCAACGGAACCCTGTCGCGTACGGAGGTGCGCGACGGAGTGGTGGTCGGCTCGGTGCTCCTCGGCACCGATGACGTATCAGGTAAGGATAGCATGTTCTGACAGGACGAGTCACTGTCACGAAGGGCATTGTGCTGCACATAGGAAACACCCACCTGTGCGAATACGTTTTCCTTATCCTCCTCATTCGGCGGATCGGAAGAACCGCCACTGCGTGCCATGAAGGCACGGTTGTCTACCGGATGTCGGTGACGGCCTCCGGACGACAGGCGTACCTTCGCGGTGATGCAGCGGACCATGGCGGGCGTTGGGATGGGTGCGGGTCGGGTGGCGACGAGGGAGAGGGTGTTGAGGCGATGTGCTGAGCACAGTAGTAACTGGTGTACGCTACTCTGTACACGCTGGGGTTTTATATGTGAGCTGTCGTTACTGGCCTACTGCTGGGGGTACCGTGCCGCGGCCACAGGTACGGCCTCCGTCGTGATGGGCCATCGCGACGCATGACCGTCATCCTATATTCGGCGACGCGGCCAGCCAGCGTGTTTCAGCCCTCCGCCAATAAGCTCAAGTTGCTGCTACAAGATCGCGATTCGTATGACAATCTCAGGCAGACAGTCTACTGAGCTCGGTAGCGCAAAAGAACTACTTCGCAGTGGGAGATGGCGTTTTCGAACGAGAGAACATGGCCATTACCGGAAAGATGCTCTCAGCCATCCTGAATATAATATTGTTGCCACGAAATTGAGTTGTGCGCGCAGCGATGGTGGCGGTGGCAGGCTTTCGGACGTGCCTGTTCTGGCCATCTCAGCGCGCCTAGGGTCCGTCTAACGCCGGTCGGATCCCCGGACACCTTCCGCGGGCCGTTCGACACGGCGTCGAGGGGCAATAAACACCGTCGGGTGAAGCCCAAGAGAGGCCGACGCATAATCAAGTTTGCTGCTAGTGGCGTGCTCGCTGCCACTGAGAACAATCGGGAGTGGCTTCGCGATGACTCGGACAAAGGTTTGGACTAAAGGAGAAATTGAGCTTGGATTGCAATGACAGAGCAACGACAACAACGAAAGCAGTGCGACGCAGAGCATACAGAACAGACAAAGAGACAAAAGGAACTGAGAACCGTCCGACATGCGCAGTATAAATACAAAGGAGAGACAGGCGGTCACACCGACATCGCCGGGAGAGCCCTATATAAGACCTCCCGACGACGTCTCGAGGTTTGCTGGGGGCGCAGGGGCGTCCGCTTCCTCGGATTCCCCTGTGCTTGCTGAGCCGTGCCCCCGCCGTCACTCCCTGCGCGCACGGGCTCGCGATCGCCGGCGCCGCCAAACCCTCTGTAGATGTCGGTGGCATCGTCGAGGACGGTGACGCGCGTCCCCGAGAGTATCACCCGGATGGTGAACTCGTAGGCCGGAGGTGAGGGCGGCCGCTCATATCTGTCATCCCACTGAATAACCCCTGTGTTAGATCATGGACACTAGCGAGGAATCACCAGCACTCACCCTCGGCCGGATGTTCTCCTTCTCCGCGCGGCGGTGGCGCGCCTTCCGCGCCCTCTTGGGTGCCTTCGTCGGCTTTCCGTGTTTCTGTCCGGTCGATGAGGACGACGCAGAGCCGTCATTCTCGGCTTCGTCGCTGCGCCGCCTCTTGCGCGCGTGGATGTCACCGTAGGAGGGTGACTGTTTGGACTTGCGTCCAGTGGCGAGGGCAATGGTCGACATTGCGGGGATTGGTGATGTGGTTGGACGTAGAGGTGGAAGTGGTTGAGGGATACGAGAAGTTCGCGTGGCAGCGCTGACTTCTGAGTGGGGTGGATAGTGATTGTGAGGAAAGAGAGACGGAGAGGGAGGTTCTTATATGCTCTATGCGAAATATGATTATTATGCGATCAATATGTCAAAACTCTCCGAGAAATACCTTGTTTGGTCTAAAACGGGGTATGCAACGAGGCCTCGCCGCATCAAAGGTGGCCGCGCAGGCTAGACCTCTCCTAGAGCATCAAACAGGGCCATGAAAATTTTTCGTGGCCGGGTTTCCCATGACAAGAATGCGCATTGTGCACGGGCTTCAATGCCGCGGAGCATGGATCGCGATAACGATTCTACGACGAAGGAGGGCGGGAGTAAGTAAGTCTTGGCAATGTGATGGACACGCGAGAGAGTCAGCTCACCACATATCCTCACATAAAAGTCCTCCTTCATCCTCACCGACTGTTAGCCATGCACCCCGCGGTAGTAGCAGCCAGGGTGCACCCTGAAAATGCGAGAAACATATCAGCACTAGTCAACGACGTCAGCCTCGACCGCCGAACAGCACCACCGCATGTCGCGGCAGGGGTTCATCCGGTGCAAGGCTCCCTTTTAGGAACACCTTTGTGCATTGTCTTTGGCCCCGACACGATCAACACGCGCTATGCGATGGACCCCTGGTCAGCGGGTTTGTCGACACCACATGAGCACCATGGAGCCAGCACGCGACGCTGGACGGCGAAATGACATTGAGGGTTGTCTTTGAGCGTATTCAGGCTTCTCAGGGTAAGAGGAGCCCGGCGTGGTCGGATAACACGGCAAGCTTGCGGCGTGCTATCCACAGGCAAACCTCCGTCAGCGTACATCCGAGCGAGTGAATTCCGTGTACTTGCAGAGTTAAGCGCATAACGCATATCGTTCCTCTACAAGCTCTGGCATCTGTGGTTTCGCGTGACCTTGATTCCGCGAGAAGTGGCCGCAGGAAAGGCTGAGCTCAGCGATGAGAAGGAGCCGTCATACACGCGACGATCGAGGCAAGCGACGGCTAAGACAGGAAGATGTCAGATTGTATATCAACTCTCACTGTACAGGAACAGATGTCTGTGTGTCGGCAGCTATACTCATTCCCTGTACTTGTGTGAGGTTAAAACCGTCCGACACGCTGACAACATGATAGCTGCTCACCTGGAACTGACGTACCAACCTCGCACAGCCATACCCACATCGTACATAGGAGTGTGCAGCGTCAAAATTTGAGGGCTCGAATGTTCACCAGGAAGCTCAGAGAGTCCACTCTGCGTATGCGTTGTCAGCGTCCTGACCGAGCTGCACTCGCTGTGCCGTGACGGTGGTTCGACTGTTGTCCTAGAGCGAGTCATGCGTGTTCGCATTCTGGTAAGAAGGTTTTGGAAAAACTATATCGATGGAAAGGAGCGCAATGGGGTTTGGTGCAACGACGTGGGTTGAGGAAGGTCGAACGAAAGCGACGTGGAGCCAGCTCGTCGACTTCGGGTTAGGGTTTTCTCGGTCTGATCCGACGCCACAAAGTCATCGGCGGGTTCGGTGTGCTCAGACCACACGTCTCGTGCACAAGTTGTTGGCCAAGTACAAAAACAATTCAGAGACAGCAAAGTATATATGGCACAATGTTACAGCGACTTCGAGGGGTCATGGTTCTTCAGAACATTACGAGACGCAGCAAAGTGCGACCAAGGGCGGGCCGCGCGGCGTGAGCTCACATACCGAAGTTATAGAGGCGTTCCTGGACACTCTCCAGGCGAATACGCTTCTGCTCCAGGGCAACACGTTGCAAGGCAATAGTCTCATCTTCCGCAAGATATGACCGTGCTCGCTCGCTCGCGTTCTCTTCGCCGAGGCGCAGCCCAGCGATGAGGGACCCTTGCATGTCACGAGCGATCGCAAAGAGAAAATCGTGGTCGATAACACGCGGTATGTTGTCAATGATTCTCTGCAAAGCTATGTTAGCGCACCAACGACATTCAGTGGAGAGTGAACGGACCTTGTAAGCGATCTGGAAGTACGCCGCGGTCTCCGCCATGACGGTCAATTCCTCCTCAAATCGGTCGGTACCGTGGAGCCTGCCAAGGTCTCCTACACTCAGCCCTGGGTACCCTACAGAGGCGAGAGCATCGAGCGCCTGGTTCATAGCATATGTGGCGACGGGTCTCCGCTCGATGCCCTAGAGTAGCGGCATGCGTCAACATACTACGTCTGGACAACGGCACTACGAACCTTTCGAGCATCCTTGAAGCGAGCGAGATACTTCACGCGGTACGTCGAGAAATAGTGATCGTTGATCGTAAACGGAGGATTCTCCAAGGCGAGCATCCTTGAGATGCGGTCCAGCGTCTGGACGCGGCATCGCTCCACCTCGCTTTCGACCATGCTGTCAAGATGATCCACGAGGGCCGTCCCCCTGAACTGCCCGAAATGCACCCGTATGATAGCCTTGAGCTCATCCAAAGTAGCCTCATGGACCGTCTCGAAACATAGCTGGCTGTGCTCGGCCCAAGAACTGAAGCATCTTTGGATTAGCGCGACCTTGGCTCGGAAGGGCACGTTGTACGGCAGCTCGCGCGTAAGCAAACTGTCGCGATGTATTTCAATGTAAGCCTGAATCTGATGGCGAGAGCAAAGCGCTACGCTCACCTTTGGATATGAAGTCGGACGTCGTCTATGTACATCGATACCGGTGCGGGTTCGGGTTCGGCCTCAATGAGGCTGCCGCTACCAAAGTTGAAGACGGGGCTGCCACAGTCGAAGTCGGGCATACTGTACCCCGGCGATTCCTCGAAGGACATGAACGGCCTAAATTCAGGAGCCGTGCCGCGGATGTCGGCGCCGAAGCGGGCGTACGCCGGGCGACACTTTTGCAGCAACCTCTCAAAGGTCTCGGCGCCTTGGATCAAAGCGCGGACGTCGCTGGAGAACGCGGTGACAAGCTTGAGCAGCTCCGCGGCGGGGTTCTCCGAGGGAGGCGGGGGCAGCGCGTTGATGAGCTTCATGACCTCCTGGTGCGCCTTCTTGAGATTGTGACGGAGGTCGGGAAGTCTACAAGATCCGTTAACCATAGAACCAAATATATGAGAGAATGCGCACGCTTGGCTGATGACACCCCCGAGCAGCTTGCTCAGAGCCTTGGTCAAATGAGGCGTCCCCATACGACTAGCGAGGTTCGTCTTGTTGCACCACGGAGAGATCTCCCGGAAGAAGCTTTCCTCTCGCTGGCGCGCTGTGGAGAAGGAGATCTTGTCCTCCAGCTCCATTGGCGAAGGCTGCTTTGTGACAAAGTAACCATCTGTAAATTGATCAATCTCAAAACTGGAATCTCAAAATTGAACTGGTATGCAGCGCAGCATACGTTTGAGCGGATGGCTCGAGCCTTCGAGCACTCGAATCCAAGCGTTCTCCTCGCCAGGCTGGATCAAGTCGGGCTTCGTCAAGACTCCTACGATGCAATGAGTATATAATGTATTGCAGGCACGCCGCGAAGGAACACACCTATGGTTCGCAGACCCTCCTCATCAGTCAAACGTGCCAGATGGGCAGCTCCCTGATTGTCGATGTCATCTGCGGACGATATGTCAGTGAACGAGGATTTGGAAGAGGGTCTGAGTAGGATGTACAGACCTCGCATGGTTATAGTCAAGAGAATGAGTGTGTTGCCTTGGATGTGGTTGTTGACCATGTTGCGCACCGCTTCAATATTTCCGCGATCATCGCTGGCGGCGACATTTGAGATGATCCCTATGCAATAAATTAGGGCTATGTTACTCAAAGGAAGGAAGACACTCACCAGGGAGATCAATAAACGAAAGGTCTGTGAGGTCCGGGCCAGATAGATTGAGACAAACCACGTTGTCGGAAAATTGGAGTTGCTTCTCGGAGCCGGCAGGCTTCTCGCCCGGCTTGAGCGAACTCGTGTCGAAGTCAACAAAGAACTCCGCGGGCAGACTCGGGTTCAGGATAGCGAGCTGGGCACGGCGCAGCATCTCCTCGAGATCATCTTTGTTGTCAAGAAGAGGACCAAAGGCACGTTCCTTTATGTCGGTCATTGCCTGGCCTCGAGACTCGGTCGCACGGCGGAGCAGAACCTGGCACCTCCACGGTCGCTCCGAGTATGTGAGTCGGCATTCCATCGGGCATCTTGATCTTACTTAAGCCAAGCTGCGCCGTGGCAGAAAAACAATACTCACCTGGTGCACGTTCCGCTGGCCCGAGGGACAGTGATCTGAGTTGATGATTAGAAGCACCGATACTGGGATGGTTGACATAGACTTACGCCGCTGATGGCCTCTACAAGCGAGCTCTGCGTGAGGTTTCGATCAGTGTAGCAAGACGGGGGTGAAGGAATCGTGAATACCTTGCCGGCGCTCTGATTACCTGAAGCCATCACATTGAGCATGCATTTGACAATTCCCAGTACAGCACCTACCGATGACGGCGATCCGAGGAAGGTCGAGCACTGCTTCTGCACTGTACGGCAATGAGTGAATGCACTAACAACGCATGGAACGCGAAATGCGTACCCTAACGCACGAAGATCAGTGACTAATTTGATCAGATTGCGAGTGCGCTGGGCATAGCCCGAGCTAGATATGTCCGAGGATGGACTGTTTATCATGCTCTTCTTCGAGCCGGAGGAACTGGACGGTGAAGGCGATGAGCCAGCTTCGGGCGTGGGCTTTTGGGCGAGGAAGAGAGATTAAGCTTGGTGAAGAAACGGCGAGAGGGCATGAGACGATGATCTTGGCCTTCGTGCTAGAGGGACGACGTTACACTTTATAGAAATATTGTTTCTAGTCCCATTCTCACAACAGGAAGGCCGTGAGGTACAGCCGTAGTCGTAGTGCAGCACGAGGTCCGTGCTTCTTCAGATATTCACAGAGAGGGTGCTGCCCAACGCGGGGGTTGTTAACTCAAGATGGTGAACGGTACCCGAGAGCTCTACTCAGTATTGTTAACAATGGTTACATCTACCAAATATCACACTCACTGTCTCGACATTACCTACCATCGTCAGAGGGTATGGCCCTTGCTTCTCACGGCATTGGTCTTGTGACCGTCGAGCAACCATGAGGAGGATGTTTCTAGTCTCATAAATACCTGAGTTAACAGTTCAAAGATAAGAAACACACTGCACAGCATCGTTTGTATTCAATTGGTGAGCCACTTGCTGGTCTCGCTAAGTCCGCAGCTTTGTAACGCTGACACTGACGAGTGACTCCGCACCAGGCTTTGCAGCGAAGATCATCGTATTGAAAAGTATCGATCCTGCCGGCCAGAGCTAGCCGTAGCTGTACAGCAGTTAGCTTGAAGTAGCTGACACGAGGTGCAGAAGGACTTACGTTCGAGATTGTTTCCTGGATTGCCACATATAACTGCGCAAAAACCAATATGAAAGATCCTGAGATTGATTGTGCACATCCGAGAAAGCCAACAGTGTATCTGCCCGTCGCAGGTGGACATCGTGCAGATGATTACAAAGTATCTGCATTGGCGTCGCCGTCGCACAATCGAGGTTAGGGTCAAAATAAACGCCCAAACCTGGTAACGCTGCCGGGCACCTCGGGCATGTCTTGAGTCATTGGTGTCGAAATCGTAGACTAGCTAGCCCCAGAGAAAGTGTTGACCTGCAATTACCATCGTTTCAATATCACTAACATATGGGGTATGTATTCAAACCTTTCTTCAGTTTTATCGCCGCAGGATAGCATCCGAGCCCACCCAGAATCTGAACCTGACCCAGCTGGAAGATTGGTTCGTCCCACGGACAATGAAAGTGCGTTCTTTCGATGCACGCGGCGACGGTCTTGAGAGTACACGATGAGCGTAACGTCAACATGGAATGCGAGGCAGCCGAATGACTGAGGGCTGCTCTATGCCTAGTAAGCTCTTTCTGGGGGAACGGTGAGGGCCACTGCGTCAAGACCATACGCCATGTTTGTGATTTGACTATATAGCAAGTTTGCGTCAGCGCAGGTCGACTGGATAAAGATTTCATCTCTATGAGCTGATATATACTATGATATAGCTCCTTCACAGTAAGTCTTCTTCCAGCATCTATTGTGTTACACGTTGTTACACGCCGTTGATTCTGCGAGAGACGGTAGCAGCATCCTGTTTCGAGCTCCAGGGAGGCAGCTGTACATGATCTCGCACCCTTACGGACTCCCTGAACATGCGCGAGGTTATAGTCGCTACTTGACCACGGCGACAATGTGACAGCTGCTTACCTGCGGCAACAAACAAGCCCAACACCTCCATATCTGCGTCAATATCCCATGCGATTATTCTGCTCTCATATTTGAGGGTACGACCAAGCACGAGCTTAAGCAGGCATTGTGCAGACGCGTCGTCTGCGCCAGCTGAGGCACTGAGCTTCACTCGCCACGCCATAGTTTGCTTGCGGTCCCAGAGCGAGATACACTTAGTCAGATTCCATGAAGGTGGTGAATTTGAGAAGTTCTATAGGAGGGAGCTCAACTGGGCTTTGGTACAAGGACGTGGTTGGAAGAGAAGTTATCCGAGTCGAAAGCGACGTGCAGGTTGTCCGCTTTGGGTTAGGGTTTCCGTCGCCGTCTGATCCGGCGCCACAAAGTTACTGGGCATTCGTCGGACAACACGTCTTACGCACAAGTCGAGGCGGTACATGTCGTGGAACGGTAGGAAAGAGTTTCTAAGACAAGAGATCATTTATTGCGTATGAGCGCAAGTATTGTAAACGAGATTACGCCAGACATCAGACAATGCAGAGCCTTGCAAGAAAGTTGCGGTACATCAACGCGAGTCGGAAAATCAGAGGCCAAAGTTGTACAGCCGCTTCTGAACGTTTTCGAGACGCACGCGCTTTTGCTCGAGAGCGACACGTTGCGAAGCGACTTCTTCGTCCTCGGAGAGATAGGATCGCGCCCGTTCCGTCGCGTTCTCCTGGCCAAGGCCCAACCCAGCGATGAGAGACCCTTGGATGTCGCGAGAGATGGCGCGGAGGGAAGTCATGATCGACAACACGCGGGATGTTGTCGATAATTCTCTACAACGAGCATCAATATTATTCATCGCATATGATAGCAGCGAGCAGACCTTGTAGGCGACGTGGAAGTACGCAGCGGTCTCCGCCATGACGGTCAGCTCTTCTTCGTACTGGTCGACCCCGCGGAGCTTGCCGAGGTCCTCAATCTTCAGTCCCGTGTATCCTGCAGCAGCGAGAGCGCCCAGCGCAGCGTCCACAGCGTCTGCGGCGACTGTGTTCCCGCCAAGGCCCTAAAGTGAGCGTTTGTCAAACATGCTGCGCATTGACGACACTACGACACTACGTACCTTCCGAGCTTCCTTGAAACGCGCAAGATACTTGTCGCGGTAGGTGGAGAAGTAGTGATCGTTCACGGTGAAGGGCGGACTCTCCAGGGAGAGCATCCAGGTGATGCGGTCCGATGTCTGGGCGCGGCACCGCTCGACTTCACTCTCAACCATGTTATCGACATGGTCCATGAGAGCCGTGCCCTTGTACTGTCCAAAGTGCGCCCGCACTGTGGCCTTCAGCTCATTCAAAGCGGCTTCATGGACTGTCCCAAAGCACATCTGGCTGTGCTCGGTCCAATCATTGAAACATCTCTGTATGAGAGCGACCTTGGCACTGAAGGGAACATTGTATGGAAGCTCCCGTGTAAGCGAGCTACAGAAATGTGCATGAACGTGAGTTTATGTCTAGCAATGAGGATGAAGAGCAACAGTCACCGCTGGATATGACGCCGAACATAATCGAGATGCATTGGTTCGGATTCATTCTCGCTGAGGCTGGCGCAGCCAGGATTATCCTCCTTTGGCTCAAAGTCAGGCACGCTGTACCCCGACGAGTCTTCGGAGGACGCAAACGGACGGAAGTCAGGCGCCGTGCTGCGGATATCGACCTTGAAGCGGGCGTACGCCGGGCGACACTGCTGCATCAGTCTCTCGAAAGACTCGGAGCCCTGGACCAGGGCGCCGACGTCGCTCGAGAAGGCTGTGACGAGCTTCAGCAGCTCGGCGGCGGGGTTCTCGGGAGGAGGCGGAGGCAGCGCGTTGAGGAGCCTCTTCACCTCCTGGTGCGATTCCTTGAGGTCGTGGCGAAGGACGGGGAGTCTACCAAAGGCATTAGTTACATAAGGCAAAGTATGGCAGAAAAACGCACGCCTGGTTGATCACTCCGCCGAGAAGTTTGCTCAAAGCCTTGGTGAGATGCGGCGTGCCCATGCGGCTGGCGAGGTTGGCCAAGTTACACCACGGAGACGTCTCCCGAAAGAATGCCTCTTCACGCTGGCGCGCGGTGAAGAACGAAATCTTCTCGTCCAGCTCCTTCGGCGAAGGCTGCTTCGTGACGAAATATCCGTCTGCGAATGGCTCAGGCTATGAGGTTATGAGAAGCAGTGAGCACATACGTTTAAGCGGGTGGCTTGAGCCTTCAAGTACTCGAACCCATGCGACGTCTTCACCATGCTGCAGCGTATCGGGCTTGGTCAAAACACCTGTACCAGAATCAGTATACAACGGTGACAGATGGTTGAGGTGCATACCGATGGTACGTCGGCCCTCTTCGTCAGCCAAATGTGCCAGGTGGGCAGCTCCTTGGTTGTCAATATCATCTACAGACAATTGTCAGCTACAATAAGTGTTGTATGAAATAAGATACATGCCTCGCATTGTAATAGTCAGAAGAATCAAGGTGTTACCCTGAATGTGCTTAGCAACCATATTTCGCACGGCGTCAATGTTGCCACGGTCGTCGTCAGCGCTGACGTTGGAAATGATTCCTGCGCAAATAGTCATGTATTGTAAAATGTAGAGCGGGGACGTACTAACCGGGGAGATCAATAAACGATAAGTCAGTGACATCGGGCCCAGACAGATCCAGACAGACCACATTGTCGGAGAACTGGAGTTGTCTGTCAGACCCAAGGGGCTTCTCGCCCGGCTTGAGGGAACCCGTGTCGAAGTCGACAAAGTAGTCGGCGGGAAGGCTCGGGTTCAGGATGGCCAGCTGTGCGCGGCGGAGCATCTCTTCCAGCTTATCTTTGTCGTGAAGGAGGGGACCGAAAGGTTCCTCTCTGGCCTGGATCTTCTGTCCCTGGGAGTCTGTCTCGCAGCGGAGCAGGACCTGGCACTTCCAGGGTTGCTCCGAGTACGTGAGGCGACACTCCATTGGGCATCTGATCTCTTTCAGTTAAGCTACGCCTTAGCAGCAAAACCACACTCACCTAGTGCACGTCCCGCTGGCTCGAGGAACGGTGATCTGGGTCGATGATTAGGAGCGTTGATGTTAGGATGGCAGACGGGGACTTACGCCGCTGATGGCTTCCACGAGCGAGCTCTGCAGGGTTTTTCAATTAGTGTAGCGAGACAGGGAGGCGAAGAAACTGGATATACCTTGCCCGCGCTCTGGTTGCCTGGAGTCCCTACAATGAGCGTGCGTTTGACGATCTCATGTACAAGACCTACCAATGACGGCGATCCGCGGAAGGTCAAAGTCCGCCTGTGCTCTAGACGGCAATAAGTATAGGTAGCGTAACATACGAAGTACGACAGGCTCACCCCAGGGCGCGGAGATCTGTGATCAAGCTGATCAGGTCGCGCGTACGCTTCGCATAGCCTGAGCTCGAAATGTTAGAGGATGGAGCGTTGGGATTATTCTTTTTCAAGCTGGGGGTGTCAGACTTCATTTTTGTTGCTGATGGCGGGGAATCGGCTTTGGCGGCGGGCTTTTGGGGGACACGGACTTCGCAAAGAATCGGCGGGATGGCATGGGACAGTGGTCTTCCCCTCGTACTGGAGGACGTCGTCGCACTTTATACAGACTCAGCGCTCAGCTCCACCTCCGATTTTCCACCAGAAAGCCTACGCCACGGCGCAGTCGAGACGTAGCATGAGGCCCGTGCTTCTTTGAACGATTCACCTGCGACGGGTGCTGCCCAGCATAGGGACAGGCTAGTTAGGTCACAGAATGGCACCTTGAGAGTCGCAGTCAGTACGAAATACACTGATTCCATTTACGAAGACGACACTCACCGCCCCTGGCATGATTTTCAGTCACAGGAGGGCGGGCCCAGCCGACTGGGCTGGAGACCGTACAGCGACTGAGAAATCACGAAGATAGCCCTTCTCACTTTACATCTGCCAAAGTGGAGAATACGGATGCTAGCAACGCCACGCGCAGTTGTGCCCTCTTGCAACGGCAAATCGCTTGCTAGTCTCGTTGAGTCCGCAGCCCTCCGACGGACAGAGACGACAGACTCGATACCATGTCGGGAGCGAGGATCCGGTGTTTGGACCTATCAGACTGGAATATTGCAGCGTGATGAAGCTGTATCGAAGTCAGCCAAAACAAGCAGGCAGAAGAAGCGGTTACGCACGAGGATACTTTCCGGAATCGCCACACATCGCAGGTCCCCAGAACAAGTGGGCAAGTTTCGTGCAGCACATAGCGTACATCGAAAAGAGCCAGCATTAAATCTGCGCATCGCTGGTGGACGTTGTGAGGGTAGATACGAATATTTGCATTGACGTCGCCTGGACGTCGTGGTAGCGAAGCAGGGCGAAATCGAGGTTAGGGTCGTCGTAGACGCCGAGAATTACGGGCGCCTATAGGGCACCACGATGCATCGGGCAGCTCGGGCATCTCTCTTGACTGCTCCTCGTACTCGAAATTGTGAACTGGTGTAGTCCCAGCGAGATTATCGTCCCACAAGTTTTGTAAGTGCATGACCATCGACTATACTCTAATTTGGGCCTTTTTCAGCCTTATCGCTGCAAAAATGACATTCGAGTCCACCAAGCATCTGGGTTTAGCCCATCTCGAAGACTGACTCGTCGCACACGCAACGTCGCCGTAAATGGCTGCAACATTACTACCTTTAGTAAGTTTTCATGGAGAGGTTGCTCTCCTGAAACGGCCATGGATCCTGTACGCAATCATGGCGAGAGAATGCACCGCCTATGCCGACGCAGCAAAGGCTCCGCCAGGCCTTCCAATCCAGCCGTCAAGGAGGACCCTGGAGGGTGGCCGTCGGAGCCGCGAGCTCATTTCCCAGAAGAAGCGAAGGCTGAGAGCGCGTAGGCGGCGATCATGAGCGGCGGAGCTGCTCAGCAGCGCCATGAGGCTGCGGTCCCGCGCCTGGCGTCCGAGCGGGGTTATGGGCTTTCGCGCGAGCAGCAGCTCATGAACCCGCTTCTTTTCGCACGTCTGCGATGATCTATGGCGAGTGTTTAGCCAAACTATGCGTCTAAATGCTTAAGAACACACCTTTATCTAAAGTAAAGCTTGTGCATACCCAATACGAAGGGAGCCGACGGCCCTGAAGGACCGGGACAGTGGCGACAGCTGAGCCGACAGAGCTCTGGCGGTGTAGATGCTGTGTGGGGCCGCTTGCCGTACGCATCGTCAGAGACATACTGAATAGCTGGGCACAAATTCAGAGAGTGGTGCCAAAAAATTAAAACAAAAAACATACGGATGGCGCGCGCCCACCGGCATATGACCAGTGACACAACTGAAGCATTTGACATCCGCATGATTGCCGGCGGAATGCCCTCCGCGTGAGCGGGTCATGGAGGCGCAAACATGGCCTACGTCTCCGCCATGGAGCAGAGACCCTGCCATCGCCAACGGAGCCGTACGGAGGAATGTCTCTCGGTACCGCCCAGTATATCCCCAGCGCGAGCGGAGGTGGAGAACGGATTGGCGGCGAGAATGAGCGGCGGCGGGATTAGCGGCGCCATGAGGCAGCGGTCCCGTGGCTGGCGTCCGAGCGGGGTTACGGGTCTTCTCGCGAGCAGCAGTTCGCGAGGACGCTTCTTTTCGCACGTCGACAGTAATCTATAAGAACTACTTAGCCTAACAGTCCGTTTGAATGCTTGAGAACGTACCTTTCCCCCTGAAGTAAAGCCTGTGTATACCCAATACGATGTGGGCTGACGGTCTTGGAGGACCGGGACAGCGGCGACGGGTCAAGCCACGAAAGGTCTTGGCGAAAAGACTGTTGCGCGAAGAGACAGGTTGCACATATTGTTCGCCGTACAGTGAGCAATCATAGAGAGGCCTGGGAGGGTATGTCAGAAAATCGGACAAAAAACATATAAGTTACGCGCGCTCACCGGCGCATGACCAACGACAAATCGAGAGACGTCACTGCCGCATGATTGCCGGCGGATTCGCCGCGCCATGAGTTCGCTAAGAACGCACGCACACAACATGCGATCCTCTGTGGGTGCCTCGAAGGCGCAGCAAGCCTTTCGCTTTGTCGACGGCTCGTAATCTTCAGGCGCAGGAGAGAACTTGCGGGTCATTTACCTGAACAATCAGACGATAAGATAATAATTCAGGAACCAGAGTTACTCGAGCGCGATGGTATTCTCACGTTTGTCTTTGCGTTGGAAATAGAACAGAGCACAGGGCTCTTGGGCTACCCTTGCTCCCACGCGAAAGCCGATCGAAGAAGAGAAGATAGGCTGCGCTGGTTGTGACGTAGACGACAATCACTATGGGAAGCGAATGTTATACAGAGAACTACTGCACGCTCGTAGGACTCCGGGCACTCACGGGTGGAAAATTATGCAATATTTCACCGACAACGCCAGAAACATCACTGAAATGTCGTGAGCGAGTGTACCATGTGCTCGTATGCCACGTACTTTGCCTAGGTGAAAATCCGGCGCCGCAGACAAAGCGTGCCGAGTACTCCTCAGGTACAGTGGAATGCATGAGCCCCTTGGCAGAGCCTAGCTACGAAAAGCAAAATCAGAGTAATACACTTTTGTAGCGTATAATTCACTAGCTCACCAGGGTGCGGGACCGCCACTCGATTTATGAATTGCGACAGTATCTAATGTGCCTGAGAGATCGATAGTATAGGACGTATGGCAGTTAGGCTTCCATTTGGCAGGTCAAAGCAGAAAACAAATAAAATGACAGCGTGTCGGGCGGACGCTGTTTGTTTCAGATGAGCAATTTGCGTGATACAGAAGGATTCACCTTACATGTTTATTCCTCGAGAGAGGACGAGGTAGAGGCACTTTAGGCAGCAACCAATGGCATCGTCGTGGGAGAGAGGAAAGCGATCGGGAGTTCAACATGTTCATCGCCCAATTTGTCAGCGGCGTGGTGGCGTCTGCATCACGGTTTCGGCCGAGGTTTAGGTTTACGTTGTGATGACAACATAAGGCTAACCACATGCACGCCTGTGCTCCACAGCTTCTGATAAGGCGATCAGCTGGCTGCTTCTGTCCGAATGAGCTGGGTGCATTGTTCCTCATAAGTCTGTGAACGGTCTGCCATGAGCTTAAGCTACCGGGGCAGGTCCTCACACCGGATACCATCATCAGACAGCGGACGGGGGGTCACCGACGGTCCGCAAACAGGCCAGACCAGCTTTATTGGTCATAAATGTAAAACAGCCTCTCTACCCTGCCCTCGGAATTGGATACTCAGCCTTTTCTCTCTCAGGACCGTTACCTCACCAGCCCGCGTACCCCTCCGCCTGCTGCCCGCCCGCTCTCACAGCCATGAATTATGCTATATCGCCCTTCCGCCACCGCACATCCAGGCGGAGCCAATGAGCTACCTCTACGACGGGGTGCTTCATCAGCCATGCGGGAAGGTTCATTAAGCTAACGCGAAGTGCGCATCGATGGGCAACGCGGCGGAAACGAGGCAGCGCTGGGCACGAACCTTCTCACAGGCTGCGGCATCTGCCCGTGCCTAGTGCCTGAGGCATATATACACCCGACAACCACCCGCCTAGACTCAAGAGGATTGTCGCGCTGTCGTATGCTGGCGTACGCTCTTCCTTGCGATACCTCGCTGTGACTTCGTTCGCCGACCTGGACTCTGGACTTCTCTTCGTTCTCCCAGTCCACTCAATTCCACCTTTCACTTCCACTTCTTCACCCCAGCCATTCTTGTCGCTCGAGTACGTTGCCTCTCTCTCCTGCGCCCCACTGTGCTAACGAACGGCTGCAGGCCAGCATGTCAGACCACTCGCACCGGTGGTCCGAGGTCATACCGCCCCAGACCGCACTCAGCTTTGCAGCTATCTGGGACCCTGAAGATGGCATGGTCACCTTCTCGGGCGGCCGCCTTATGACCGTCGACGACTGGAGTGCCGGGACAACCCTGCGCGACATGCCCCTCGACGCGAACGACTTCCGCTCGCAAGTCATCACCATCGACGGCCTCTCCCTGCCCTTCGCGAGCGGGCTGCTCGACACCGCGGGCGCGGTCCGGACAGCACGCGTGCAGTTCACCGGCGACGCGCTCGACGAGGGCCAGAGCATGCTCGACCCGTACATGTGCCAGATGGAGCGGCAGCGGAAGGAGCATCGCGAGCAGGTGCGCTCGAAGCGGCAGGGCGTCGTGTGGTCCCGCATCGCCTCCTCCGCGGTGGCCTCCTTGGGCAACCGCATCCGTCGGCCGTTCACCGCGCACTCCAACGACAGCGAGAGCTCCCTCACATACGATGGGCTGTTCGAGGAGACCCCAATGACGGCGCGCACGTCGACCAGCGCTCCGATGCTCGTCCATCTCAACTTGGTGCGTCCTCTTCTATCGCCTTCGCGGCGCCGTCCGGTATGAACTGATAGACTTCAACCACTTTCCAATCCGCAGAAGTCGGCGTTCTCTATGACGACGACTTCCACCACGGGCTACGTCGACGTCCCGACGCCCCTCAGAGTACTCACGCCCGATGTCCGAAGCCTGGTCGACCCTGCGCGAACCCAGCCACTTCCAATCGTGCCCCAACCGCCCCGCCGACACCCGCCGCCGCCTGCGCAAACCCCGCCCCGCCGCCGCGGCCGACCCTGCGCCTGCGAGCCCCGAGGTCGTCCTCGCGCGGCCGGAGTACAACCACACGAACAGCTTCGTCGCCAGCTTCATCGAGGTCGACCCGCCGAGCCGCGCCTGCGACTCCCCGCTCGGGCGACGCAGCATCCGGAGGCTCGCCTCCATCCCGCGGATCAACACCCGGCTCACACGCACCGCGCCGGCGCCCAGCGGCAGCGCGACGCCGCTCCGTGCGCCGACGCCCGAGACGCCGCGCACGCCGACGCCGACGCCCAAGTCCTACCTGGGCCCCGCGCCGTGCGCGCCCTCGTCGTATCGCTCGCCGGAATCGCGCACGCTGAAGAAGAAGCGGTCGGTGACGGAGCTCGTCAAGGACGGCGTCGAGAAGCTGACTCCGGTGCAGCCACGCCGGGCGGCGGCTGCCGACCACGCCCCTGTGAGCGTCGCACGTCCTCGCGAGCGAATATTTCCAACCGGGATTTCATCTGGGATTTGCAGCATGAGGCCGCCTTCCGCGCCTTTTGCACCGCCTGCGCTCTTCGCGAGCGAAGCCTCGAGAAGGGCGCGAGGCTCATATACGGCCCCACGGACGCTTCGGGATCGCAGGGTGCCTTCATGTCCGTCCCTGCGTAGACAGCCTCGGGGTGCGCGGACAGCTGGGACAGCACAAGAGTTAAATCTTGAGCTTGGACGTTGTATTAGTCTATCTTTCCACTTAACTTATACTCACTTGCATTAGCTTCTTCTTCGCTCTCCTAGCTCGTTCCTTGACCTTCGTTGTTTGCCCTTTTCGCGATTTTCTTCTCCGCATACCCATGACGTCGTGTTCATGTACCGAAATGACCGAACGAATATCTACGAATTTCACAGCGAATCACGGCCCTAGATCAAAGAAGTATGTGGTCAATGGCAATGTATATATCGCGAGGGCAGAAGTACATATGTACGGGTATCGATACGGGTATATCGACGGGCTACGGTAAAGGTATGTTTGATGTCTCCTGCAGGGTCCCATGTGTCAATCCTCGCTCCCGACCTTCAGTCACCGAGAGGTAGCGCAGGTATGTCCAAGCCGAGAGCAAATTGGATAGCGAGTATTAGGGGTACACGAACGCACGGACAGGGCGGTGAAAGCCGAAGGGGCGAGGCGGAAGCATTGAATGGTACGATCAGTGAGGGTAATACTCAGCCTCGTCCCAGTCCTCTGGAAGGTCATGAGCAAGAAATTCAGGCTCAGACAACAGATGACGCACCTTCCGTAATACTTCGCCACGCCATGTACAGCACGGTGACAGCGGCGGTCTCAAGAATAGTCGCGACGAACGATCCATCAAGCCTATGTGACGACACGCCCTGCAACGCGAAAGTCATTCATGGGAATGCGAGTCATGGATGGAAGTAGTGGTGACGTACGTTGCAGATCACCTTATTCAGAAGGAAGTAGTCGAGCTGGCTGAGGACGAAGAGCAGGGCGGCGAGTATGTAGTACCACACAGGGCGGAACTCGTTCAGGATACCCAGAACGATGTACAACATGAGAGCGAAATACAACAGGGCAGCGCTGTCAGATGCAATCAGCCACGCGCATAGTCCCGCATAAACAGATACTGCGTACGCTCCAGGCCAGATCGTCGTCAAGACGAACAAAGGGACACTATGCAAATCTTGTGGAGGATTTGACGGGCCGAACACAGAGGTGAAAGTAAACCCGACGTCGAGAGCGATGTACGTTGTAGCGATGAAGAAAGCCAGGGTGAAGAACGTGTAGGGCTAAACATAATGATGTCGTCAGCAAATGAAGTTGGCAAGGGTGCAAGCGTGACACAGTGGCTGCAGGCTAAGAGCGCCCGCGAAGTGCAAAAGGTGAGCCGTCGGGCTCCGGTTCCCAGACTAGCCGTGTTTGAAGTGCGAGTAGCGCGGCCGCAAGGTCAAGTGCTGCACAAGACCCTTTTTCAACAATTTCCAACTGCAATGCAGATTGGAATACGGCATGGCAGCGGAGTGTAGGTTGATGCTTGGAAGCCATCCGGACTGCAGCTGGAATATCCGTAGTCGAAAATCGGCCACGAATATACCCACACAGATGCCTCTGGGTTACGCAAAGATGTCCAAGAATTTGCACTCACGATAAGAGAGCTTAGCGTCCCATCTTCGACCACCTGCGTGCTCAGGATCGCGTTTCCCAATAACGTCCAGAAGGTCGCAGCGACAAAGCCCGCATGTAGAGCGGTGAGGACAGTAAGTGCCGTTGAGCCTTGCTGAAGAAAGGATCCGGTAGTGAGGAGCTGCAGAGGAAGCGTGATGAGGTATAGGACCAGGAACATTCGGAACTCCACTCTGCCTGTACAAATTTATCAGCGATCAGTATAACTCGATGTATGTGGCGACCAGAAGAATGAGAAGACCCTGAAGCCCGTGAACAGTGACCGCGCCCCACCGCTCAGAAATACACCCGTCTAATAAATAAGCAGACTCCCATAACTGCGCACAACGCGCAAAGTAGTTTGACGATTTCTCTACGTTCCCTTTGGGCATGCAGCTACAGAGCTTTCCATCACTGTGCGCGCCGTGCGCCGGTGAGGGAGATTTCGCGGCCGTCACAATCAGAGTAGGCCCAGCCAAAGAGTCGTAAAGCTTCCAGCTTGTGGCCCAATGCGCCGATATTGGCATTCGTTCTTCGTGTAGCTGGCGCATGCTTGGGCGATACAAGCACACTCTGGACAAGGAGGCGCGAAGCTTAATGTACGTTGGAACTGAGAGCTTGGTTCTTGCGCGGAGGTTGCCTTCGTAGACCGAACTTCTTCGACTATCCGTATCGCCGCACCAACTGAACATGTACTCACCTACGGCCGCCTTCCTCCGACTCGTCATTATTACAAGATACACCATGAATATGATGCTCAGCGCGCATGCTATGATGTTTGCGATATTTGCCAGAGAGCCATTGACACCGACGAGAGGGATGCCGCATTCTGGGTTGATGCCCACCGGAGCAGTCTTGGGATCAGCAGACGTGTTGGTGAGGACAGATGGCGCATGATGTTGAAGCTAACAAGAAAAGTGGCAGATCAGTACGAGAATAGCACGGAACCATACAGCCTAGGGCCGCTGACTGACTTGACGGTAGAAGAGATTGCACCATGGGTAACTGGGCGTATCCTTGCAAGAGGGGAGCAAAGTCCCCGAAGCGAGTCATCACCGTGCCGGAAGATACGGGAGTACAGCGAGGATATCTTGCGAGAACGCAGGGGTGTCGCTGAGAGGTCGTAGCAGGTCGTAAAGGTGTCGTGGGAGGAGGCACACGGCGGTGTGAGGCGAAGGGGCAGCGAGAAAAGGTTGGTTAGATCAAACACGCCAAAACATGTGGCCTGGGGGCAACGACGATATTTCACTACTCACCCACGCCAGCCAGCGACCCCTCCAAAATTTACACAGAAATCAAAGAGCGACTGAGGAGTTATAGTATTGTGGAAAATGAGGAAAGCCTCGAGTACGACGCCGGAGACGACGAGCACAGCGCGCAGACAAAACCAGGTCCAAGCCAAGCATGTCAGGCGCTTGTACCTCGGAAACCACATGCATGGCCACCACGTGGACGCAGTAACCTTAACCTTAGCCCCCAACGGCATGGGAAAGTCTGGAAATGGGTAGTTGAGCCAACCGGAGACCGCCAGAGTCGGCCCCGCCTGTACGACGGTGCAACCCTGTCGTCCACAGAGCCATACAGCCCTGCCAAGAGCTTCTCAACCAGAGTACAAGGCGCACCCTGCACATTTCTGCCCTCTCTCCGCACAGCCGAAAGCTGACGTTTGCGCAAGCCGCAAACTTACTCGAGATGCCGTAGGACTTGTGTGTGAGCCATGCCTAGTCGCATTGCCAATCCCTGGATTAGTATTGCCGCCTCCAGTAGGCCTGTCACTCTTGCGGCGTTGCTAAGGTGGGTGTTGCCTTGAACTTTCCTACACTGCCCAATCCGGACTGTGAACTCAGCCTGCGATTGGCATCAAATTGTAAGCGCCCCGCAGGACCAGCCAGGCGGCCGGTCGAGTCTCTCTTCCCGAAGTCAATCACCACATACGGTCCTCTGCTCCACGCTCAAGCAAGGCCAGAAACATGGAAATATGGCTTTGGCCATTTCCGTGTATTTTCCAAGCCGCGCTCCGTTGCAAGTTTTCCGTCGCTCCTCAAATGCCTTCCCGATTGTACCCGACTCCAACACAGAGAAATGGCGATGCCTGGGACATATTGGCCCCTATGCTTGCCAAGGACACGCGAGGGGTGACTGAGGACGAAGACGATGGTGTGATGCGTCGGCTAGTCGACTACTCCGTTGAAAATTTAGGATAGTATGTGCCGCACTCTTGACATCCGCGTTCCTCCGCTATAAATAAGCTTACAAACATTGTATGCAGCAGACACTTTACGATTTCGCGATGAAGAGTGTGCTGTTTTCGTCGCACTTGTGCTGCGTCGCTGTTTGCTGCGTGGGACCCCGCGATGGCTGATCGGGAGCAGGCCACTTAGTGCGCCGCTCGAGCGCATATCCTTGCCAGTCGGACTTTGTTGGCGGGGTTCCTTAGCGGGTCCGCTGCTCATGCCCGAGCCCGCGCTCGCATTGTTCGCCCTGGACCACTTCCGCGCAGCAACATCGGAGCTGATTGTGGCCCTGCCGCGGAGCGAGAGCCTTCCCGATATGCCAGTTGTCGCCGATATACCTCTTGTCGCTCCAACCACGTTCCTGTATTACGCGAGCATCCCTACGACGGTGGCCGAGTCTCTCGCGCTACTGGCGACGTTCGTCTTCAGGAACTGTTTGCACCCGAATGCACATGCACGCCCGCGTGTTCTGGCTCCGCCTGGGCCCTGCAGATGGCGTGAGGGCCACCCTCGCGTTCGAAAACGTCGGACATTTGGAGACAGCGAATTATTGCGGCTGTACGCCCAGTGTTTGGTCTAGAAGCAAATGTGCGTGTGGTTTTGTCCGAATATCTTCTAGGCGACGCCTCAGAGTTCACGTTCGCTTCGTTCAGCTCGCCTTAGCCTGACATTGGCCGGGCACCGATGTAGGAGAACATGGGAGTGGTATGCATGATGGTGCCATCGACGCTGTGCCCCATGCAGAATTGAGTACTGTAATACTGCTTGCACAACACCCGGGCTTATCGACCACGGCATCGACGAAGACGTCAAAATCTTTGCCGGCATTCCAATTTGAAGGTGAGCCCCAAGTTCATGCGCATCCTACAAAATGCTTATGACAGCTCTACAGCCATGTTCCGTTTCCACCAGCATCCTTCCCTGCATGATATTCGAGCAAAATTATATTCAGCATCGCCTGGCTCTGCCGACAAAATAACCGCCACTCTCATGCCACTCACTTTTGAGCGCTGTGAAGCTAAATTCCAATGCTGCAATCTCCTGTCCTTTCCAAGATGGAAGACCAAGCCGGGACTCAACCAAGTTCCCGGATAGGACCTGTCTATCTACATCGCATCGTCTTTCCATCTCAATATTTTCAAGGTACGCTTGACATACACCCGAGCTCCCCGGTTTCGGGTTGGCGCTGCTTCAGAACGTACTGTAGGTCCCTGAATAGCCGCTTGCGTATCTCTAGATATGCATCAATCCGAATATTTCCTGAACCAAGAAGGAGCAAGGGCGTTGAGCGGGACATGCAAGCGCTCAATAGGCGACGCACGTCAAGCTTTGAAAGGGGTTCTCTCGGTCCGGGCACTTAACCTGCAGGACAATCCTTTACTAGCGCCACTCTGCGTAGCTTTCCCCACCTGTGCGAGGACGTTTCTGACACCCTGCAGCACATCCCCTTTGCCTGTCAGCGCAAGCTCGCGATCGGCGCGCGGGTAGTGATTCGCTTCTGCGTTGTGGTCCGACGACGTCTGGTGTACAGTATGCTCTCATTTTGTGCTTCATTATGCTCATATTCTATTGGTGTAGTCAACGCTTCTCCCCGGCATCCCTGTCTTCAGCCGGTCGCGCGGATACGTAGGCTCCGCCGAAGGTTTCGCCCATCCTCATCACCACGCACGAGCCTGGTTGCTGCCGGCGTTTACAAAAGACGTAAGAATTATCGCTCAGCTTGAAGATGACCGCCAGAAGCAACACTGAGGGCGCCAGAGTTGGGTTCATTAAGTTCTCTGCCTATCGATATGCTGATTTCCGGACATTTGAGCAGCGTTTTAGACAGGCGTGGAGGTGCAGGATGGGGGTGAGGAGGGTATCCCTGCAGAAGCTGGTGACGCCGTGAGGTATCTGTGGCCACCGCTCGGGCATGCGCGCTCTCCGGTACGACAAAGCTATCTCCAAAGCGTTAGGTTCGATCCCTCGCCTTGACCGCTAGAATCTTTGCTAACTAAATCCATTAGGGAATACGAAGCTTCAGAATTGGTATCGCGGATGCCCGACACATCCAGCTCGGGGTAATCATTTTACACAGCGCGCTAGCCACCCCGCCCGTATCTGCGGCTTGGCTGCTTCGCCATCCAGCTTCTCTGGTCGAAGTGCGAGCACCGCATCGCAAGTCCCCGTCTACGCCATCACGTTCGCCAGTTGGAGGAGATGGCAAAACGGGCGCAGGTCCCCGCCCGACAGGATGCGCCAAGTCACGCAGCGCCGTCGCGGGCGGCGCAAAGTCCGCGATGATGCTGCCTTTCTTATTGCATCCAGCACAGACGTAGCATGCTCGCTGCGACGGCCCGCGCGAGAGTACGTCGAGGCATTTAGAGATCAGTCCCCCAATCACTGACGGAGTTTCGAGCTGTGTGTAGCTGAGATTAATTGTTGGCTTCGTGGCGTCGGCGGCGGCGGCGGAGTTCGGGCCTTCTCACGTTGCGTCAGCGGCGCGCAGCCTCTACCCACTGGCCCTCTGTGAGCGCAGTTTGGTTTGGATGTCTTTACTCCTTATTGTCGCTGAATGATAGAGCGAGCGGGCCGCAATCAAGTCAGCTGGACGACTGGAAAATCGTTACTGAGCCTGAGCGCGCAATCCGACGGTCCAGACGTTGGTGGCTACCCTCGAAATTCTAGTGGCGGTCTTGAGCTTTCGGCTGGCACTTATTATTAGATCTATGTGTACTGCATCTTTCGGAAGAACCACACTGTCTGGGATATGGTCGTTAACCCAGTGATTCCCTCCATACGTAACTTACAGGAAAAGCTCATCACTTTGCGTGTTCGGTTGCTGCTATGGTGTCAGCAGGCCATGTCAGCCAACATAAGCGACTTCAAGCGTCGCGGTTACATTCAATGTCGTCCCGAGTCGACGACTCCGCTTGGTATGAAATGCCAGTATGTTGCTTGTCCCAGCAAGGGCCAGAGCGGCGCGGCACTCTCATCTTGAGGAGCCACGTGGCCACATGCTTAGTCAGCGTTCCTGTTTCGGCTACAGGCCCGAGATGTGCCTCTTCAACGTCTTGACCTACTTGTACCAAGGCTCCTGCGGTACCTGTGACTGAAACCCTTGAAGATGTCAGTCAAGAATGCACAGCCTGGTTCGCTCTTTTCAGTGTCGGACGCGAATGCTCCGAGCGGACAATCCTCGACCATGACGCCGTCCCCTGAAATGGAGCAAATCCTCTCTTCATTGACATCGCATCGCTCGGTCCTTGGCTACATGCTACTGTCCCGAGGCCAGCCAGTCAGCATCATACGCCATTCCGGAGTGGTCTTCGAAGGAGAACAAGGTCGAAAGTACGCGCAAGCCATCAGCCGAATTATAGAGAGTGTGCAAGGCGGCCTGGAAGAAGTCAGCGGGGATGCGAGCGATGTCGTGAGTCCACACACTTCTTGGCGCAATGGCTAACGGTCTGCCCTCCGTTCCTACAGGATGAAGTACGCTTCATGCGTATACGGACCAAGCGACATGAAATCATGATTTCCCCCGGTATGTTGTCCCCGAACCCAATTTCTCGAGTTCTAATTTACGGAAACAGACGAGCGGTATCTGCTCGCTGTCTTGCACGACCCGACATCGTGACCATGACACCCTGCTCCGAAGCTCCCTCCTCGCTATGCGTCCGCTGGATTCGATCTCGAAGTTGCAATCTTGCTAGCTCGTGTATACCTCAATTCACTATGTACACTATCATACTGTTCTTACTTGCTGTCTAACCACAGAAAAGCCTCCGTCATGCAGAACTCCTCCCGCACGCTCGGTCTGCGGCTTGGACCCGGCGTTTGGTGTCCGCAGAGCATGCTCGCGCTCTTTGAATTCCTTGCGACCCCGTTTCAGCTGCAGTGTTCAGGTACTCGCGCGGTGAGAAACGCGCTGTCCGGGACCGACTAGTGGCGCTTCAGCGCAGCTCCACGAGGCCTGGGCCTCTTATCCAGGCGGATGGGCGGGAGCGGCTTCACCGTTCAGATATACCCTCGATTCGCCTTTTGTGGGCATGTATATTAGCATGAGCTCATGTCTTGATCGGTGCAGATTGCGATCTGCGCTGTTGTTTGATACGACCCGCCTCGAGGGTGGAGTTTTCTAGTTTTTGGGTACTAGCTGCGCGCCAAGTTCTAGGACACGCTCACAGGGCGAAGGGACCAAGCTACCCGCCGTGCAGCCGACGTCAACCCGTAACTGAGCGGGACTTGCAACCTGGGTGAAAGATGGAAATGGGCTATTCATCAACATTCAGGGATTTGTTTCTGGGTCTGGAAGGAGGTTGGTGGTATGTAAGCCACCGTCTAGCGGTCGTCAGTAATGGCCGTGGGGTACGAAAGCTTATTGCTATATCTCAGACTGCCCGAGCATCTCCACAGCCACGGTCTAGCCGCAAGTCAGTGGGCCTGTGGCGCCGAGCAGCGACCAGTTGAGGCGCAAAGCGCATCAGCGCCTGCGCGCGTGATGCGACCACATCTCGAGTCTCGGACGTTGGTAGTCCAGGACACGGAAACCGAGGGAAAATAATTGAGGACCTTCGTCGAAAAACGCTATCAGAGGTTGCGTTCCGGGCTCGAAGAATCAAATGGAAATTATGGTGCGAAAGGGTCTGGCGTGCACAGCGCTTTCTCAGCCGCTCGAACTTCTAGCCAGCGCCCTCGTGGCCTCTTTATTCGCCGTCCGGGGCACGTCCGGTGGCGGGTCGACAGAACCGACGTGCTGGACGTCGCAGTGCTTGGCACTCGCAGGTGCGCTGGGACGACGGACGCCGTTCGCTTTGCAATAACGGATGCGTGATGGACCTGTTCCCGATCCTGCTAGAACTCGCATGGCACCGAAGGCACGGAACCAATTCAACGAGAGGGGATCTCGAGATCTTCGCTCGATCGCACAGCCGCCCGCTTGTCGAGGGCAAGCCAACGGCCGCCAGCAGCAGCGGCCAAGTTAAATAGGGACGGTGCGCCATGCCTCGTTTTCGTTCATCTCATCTTTTTCACCCTCCCGGGAGACGTGCATAACGCGCTTCTTTCATTGCACCAGAACTACGGAATCTCCGCCGGGGTACTGAGCTAGCACGTTTCCTTGCCGTACCACCCACGAGGATAGCTCGCGGAGCCTCGCCCTGGGTTATAACGTGACTCAAGACACCGCTTCCCCACACCATCCCTCCACCCCGTAAGAAATATGTAATGTCTCATTCACTTTCCCAGACAATGTCAAAATCACTCATGCACTTGCCCAGGACGTCGCCGACCGCCTCGCCGACCTTTGAGGTCTCTCTGCCGCAGAAAGCGTCCCGGAGCGACGACCCGTGGAATTTGAAAGCCTACGACGTGCCATGGGGCTCCATCTACTACAAGTACACGCCCGGCAAGCTCCCCGGTTACGACGGGACGTGCTTAATCCTTCGGTCCCCCACCCCCATCGAGCAGCGCCGAACAGCGTTGGCGTGCAAGCACTGCCGCCAGCGCAAAGCAAAGGTACGCTGCTCACCTTCTTTGCATTATTTGCACCCAGACTCACATTTGTACCATTTGCAGTGCAGTGGCGACCGCCCAGCCTGCACTCGCTGCGCTGACCGAGGCCGCAAGTGCGTCTACCCCGATCCCGAAGAGAAGAGGCCGCAGCCCTCGGTCAGAGGATTGCACGCGACCCGGCGCGAGCGGACACAGCCGTTCCAGTCCCACAGCCGACGAGAGTCGTCGGTCTGCACGGCAACGAGCTCCGACGGCGGCTCGCAGTTCTCGTCCTACTCTGACGAGATCATCGCCAAGGTCGAGTACGACGGCGACTTCGCCAATGATCATTACCTGGCGCACGACAACGCCGACCACACTTCGTCGCAGTCTTGGTATGTCCCTTCTGCGGACGACTCACCGGAATATTCCTCCCCGCCTTCGACTCACGGCACTGAATTCGAGTACGATCGCGGCGTCGAGTCATACACCTACGCTCAGGCCACCCTGGATGCCCACTCACCGCGAGCTTCGTCGGCTGCCGTGCCCCCAACGCCCCTCTACGCACCCCGTCCTGTACGCCCTAGTCCTCCTGCCGCACCGTTCGAGGCTACACCGTACGTCAGGTACGAGCAGGGCACCAGTCAGTTGTCTGCGGACACCTCAGGGTACTACGTGCAAGATCCGTCCATGCACGCCGCTATCTACTCGCAATCCGTGGAGCCCGTCCCCGTCGCACATAGCCAGATGCTATCGATGACGGAGAGCTCGGTAGATCCCGTGGCTTCTTCGCTACCGCAGTGAGCTTTCTTGTTCACACTCCAACTGATGTGCCGGCGTGCTCATGAACCTTTAGGAACGTTCAGGCTTACCCGTATGCCCTGCCGACTGCGCCCACATGTCAGGTGGAAACAGGGTACGCCTATGTGCTGTACCATGACTCTACGGGCGCAGAGCTACAGTACCCAACCTCGCCGCAGTGGAACTACCCTCAAGAGGTTACGCCTCTCTATCTTCAATCGTTCTACGAGAACGTCGGCCAAGGACAATACACACGCGGCGCTGTTCAGTATTGATTTCTTTTTACCATATGCTCTGGCTTTTGCGGTTGATATTTTATGACTCACATAATATGCTGTCAAGGACTCACTACTGCCTTCGTTCTCGCACCTGCTATATTTTTACGCTATCTTGTGTATCTGTTTTGACGCTATCCTCGTAGTATTTTCCCAGTCGCGCCGAGCGCACTGTAGGCATCTCGTAATACATGTATTATCGGCTTCTCCATACCATGTACCGAATAGTAACCAGGGACGACGACGCCGAGCGTCGGGCCCGCCTACGAAACAACGGCCTGGGAAATGTTGGGAAATGTGGACTTGTCGACGCCAAGTGAGTGCGCGTTTCAGCTCGAGGGCAGCCCTGGGCAGCCACAGCAACCTTAACACCACCACGATCACTGTCTCGGCCTGGTGTACGCTTTCCCTCACAGTCTGCACGCCATTCTCACAGGCCAGCAGCGCGTGCAGACCGGTCGTACGGGGGCCTCTTCTCCCGCGCCGGCCGACGCTTGAGCCCTAGACTGCTGCACCTGTCGCCGCGCCCAGGCGTTCAATCAAGCCTGTGATGGGTCGCAGCGGCTGCCCGTGCGTCCGGAACGACAATCCTAGAAAACTCCTCGTCAGCCATCATGGACCAATCATACACGAGCCAGCAGAGCAACTTTAAAGGTAATTTTGATCGGCGTATTGCTGGGCTGCACGGGGCTTATGGGGTGCGCGAAAGTGCGGCCGGCGATCTACAGCCTCCCGGACAGATAGGGACACCAGGCCGCGTTGGGTCCTGCAAGAATGCAGATTGCTGGTGTTCGAGCGCGCCCTTGACCTATTTGCCTTCGGCAGAAGGCCAGCCTTCCGAGGGTTAACAGATTAGTATGCCTCGCGCGCACATCGAGGATGTATGGAAGGGGGCAAATGACGTACCCCTATTCCAAGTGATTCGGAATTGTACGGCAGCCCAGGAGGAAGATATCATGAACGGGGCTGTCGCGCTCGAGGGCACAAATCACAAACCGCGGTTTGGGCGGACTGCGATGCAGTTGGCTCGGAAACCTCGGACTGTGCGACCGTCGCTGGTCCGGAGCAGCTTCTAGGAGCTGCAGGCGACGCAAGTATGCTGATAACAACGTGGCGACGTTTCATCGTCAAGCGCGCCCTAAGCGGGTGCCTATCACGATTTACATCTTGCGCACGGGCGTTCTGTCTCACAGAACATGAGCAGATAGACAGCAACGAGGTCGGTAGAGTGTAAAGAAGAAGAACGTACGTAGACATGACTGGTCGAAAGACTGCGGCAGCAACGTGACGATTAACGACTGAATTGATCGAAGCGTCGCGCCGATGCAGTGATTCGAACTGCACACACGCTGGGGCCATGCTCAGGCTCGCTCGCGAGCAACTACTCGCTACAACGCGCTGGAATTATTTAGTCAGGCATACTTACAACCAGTAACAACAGCCGGCAGAGTTTTCAATAGCAGTACAGCCACAGGCGAGAGCGACCATGGTTGAATCACTATGCAATCGACCTAAGCTCGGTAGAATAGCCAAATGGCGCAGCTACGTACCACTACACCGCCGTGAAGGGTCCTGTTCGTGCGTTTCACCCTCAAGAAGTCGGCAAGGTGGGAAACATTGTCCGGAAAACGAAGGATCGCCGCACGGCATAGAATAGCTATGTGTACAACGCAACAGTGTACAATGCTCAAAATATATTTGTAGTGTATCTGCGCCCCGTTTCGCATGCATCACCGAGTTGGGTCGCGAACAGTGTAGACTCGAGTCAGTACGATCGAGGCATACCGCTTTGTAAGCACATTCGCACCTTGGACGGCTACAGTCCCCAAGCCTCGATGAAGGTCATAATCGACGACGAGCGCGATTCGAGCCCAGGCAATGCGCACTGGTGCGGCATTGTAGAGGTTCCACGGACCGCCATTAATTCATTCGCGGCCGAAGGGGCCCTCGGATATTGCGCACACGACCGGCACGCGGGGCTGCAGGCACTCCACGAGTGCACATTCAAGTCGCCGCCGCCGCCACACGGCGCACAGTGGGTTGGCCTCGGAACGATGCAAGACGGATGGAATGCACGGTGCCTGGTCGAGGTCAGTACCGAAGTCAAGCCAAAACTCAGCGACGCACCTAGCAGTCGCATGCGCAGTCAACGCCCCTCAAACCCTGCGGCCTGCCCGCCGTCAGGCTTTCCGGGGTGCAGCCATTGATTTTGCTCGTAGTGACGCACGAATTTGTCACCGCCGCACGGCCACTGTCCAATAAGCTTGCGGCGGAAGCACCGGGCCCGACGTACGGAACGGGGAAGCCTCCCGGCGCGCAAAGCCTAGCGGGAGGCGCAAGGAACGGGCAGTTGGCGTCCGGGGCGAGTCCTCGCACAGGCGTGGACAGGGCCTCTGTCTGAAATGAGCGCATCCATGCAACCGCCATCCTGCCACGACGTGCCGCCCCCGCTTGGCGTGCACGCGTCCTACGGCGGCAGCGTTGAGACATATTCGTATTTCTGTGAAACTAGGGCTCCTTCGAAGACCAAAAAGAGAACAAGGTTCGTTGGCGGCGCGTACCGTCGAATGTATTGCATCATACCAAGTGTTCGAATTTGACCATAGTGCAGGTTTGAGGATCGTAGGACCATATTGCACCATATTCTAGATAACTCTATCTATTTCGCACTCAGATGCATGTGAGAGAGGTCCAGTCGAAAACTCACGACACCACGTGGAAGCCCTTCACCATTCGATGGTTGTAAACCGCCCCATATGCGGCGGACGACTCAACACTGACGATCTCTCGCGGAACGCCCGTTATGTCTCGATTGAGATCGTGGTGTTGAGCGGGCAAATGTGCCGACATTGCAGCCGGCCGAGCAGAATTGCTGGCATATCATCATCCACACTGACCTTCTGCCGGTCTCATTCACAGAGGCCCATTCAAGTTCATGAGCGTGGTGAGTGAAACATACAGATATCATTGCGATATATTTCTGAAGAACCTTCGTCAATTCAGATAGAACAGATGCTGACGTTCAGCATGACGTACCGAGACAATAAGTTAGAGAGCGTGTCGAAGACCACTAACGGAACACCCATACAATCTATTCCTGAGCCTTCACCACACACTTTGCTGCTGCTGCGGTGGGCTGTTGGGGATCGCCTGCGGTAAGCTTCGAGGTGGCTCCTTCGCGGTCTCGATATCTTTCCTGTATTCAATCTTCTCCACTCGCACCTCGCCGTCAATCAGCTGGTACACATAGGTGACGACCACGGGGCCTTGGACGTCCATCAACGCGAAGGTGGGGGTAGGATCACTGCAAATGGCGATCAGAGGACGGTTGGGACCAGAGTAAAGTGGTACGGGAGACAGATTTGGCAGGGCCTCAGGCCGCTTCTGGGCACATTCAACGGCGTATCGACCGACGTAGAGCAGCACCCGACCAATATACACGTACAACCGGGGGACAGCGGTGACGGTTATGATATGGACCAAGGCTCCGAAGATAGTAGTCACGGTACGCCTTATTCACCGCATGGATGCCCAGAGCAGGGAGGGGTTGCCTGAAGAAACTAATAGACTGCAGACGTACCTGTTCATGCTTCCTATCCATGCTCCCCGTGGCCGATCCCGGGTTGACGAAGAATCGACCGTCGTACTCTACTGCCTGAAAGCTGCGGAGAGTTACGGGAGATTGTGTAATGAAGAGGGAGTGGATGACATACGTATGAGTGTGTCCAGAGATGAGAACATCGACATCCATTTGTCTTGCAATCGCGCTCAGCGAATCAAGGTCTCCAGTCGGGACGCACTGGTGTCCGTGAACAACGCCGATACGAATGGGCGAATGGGTGACCGTCACGGAAAGAGGTAATGCACTCTGTTACAAATGTTAGTCATTCCTCAAAAATACAACACATTCTGGACTAACCTCGTCATAGTCTCCGCGAACGACATGTACGTCCGGCGAGACGGTGCGCAGGTACTCGTAGGTCTCTCTGTCACAAAGGTTTCCTGTGCACAAGATTTGCTGGATTTTGCCTGGGACGAGGAGTTTCTTGAACTTAGCCGGCAAGTCATGAATGCGGTGTGGTATGTGCAAGTCGCCGATGACAAGTACGAGGACCATGGTCGTTGGCAATGACAGTGAGCGGAATAGCCAAAAAGGGAACGGCGATCAGAGTGTCTGGGCGGCATGAAGCGCCGGCCGCGGCTTGTCCAGCTGAGCCTCCGCGACGTGAATTCACCTGCTTCTTCTCTCACACTTCCATCAGTTACCCCGCACTATAAAGCGTCCACGTCGTCAACCACTTCATTTCCACCACTACTTACCCCACAAAACATGGCCTCCAGCTTGTCAGACGAGTGCACACCGCTCAAGCGCGAGTACGACTCTTGCTTCAACGCCTGGTTCGAAGGATACCTCGAGCCCGCCGTGAACGCCACCCCAGCAGATCGGCTGAGGTACTCGCAGGACAAGGCGGAAGAGTACGAGGCAAATTGCGGAAAGATATGGAACCAGTACCGGAGCTGTGTCTCGGTACGTGCCCGCTCATTTCGACTGGATGGATGGAGATGCTAACGTCCCCACAGAGAGCGGTGAAGGTGAAGGGACTGGACGGCCTGCTGAATCAGGCGAGAGAGGAGAACCCATTGAAGCGATCACCACCATTAACAGAGGCAGAGCTCTCTTCATCCACTACCGCGGCATAGGCTACCTGTGCTGCCATACCATGTTGTAGCCCCCATAATGCCAATTTTTGGTGAGTGCCAGTCGTTTCTGCAGTGCTCCCATGCTGACGCTCTCCCAGTATTGTTAGTATCCTGCCGGATTGTACTCTATTCACTGCTTGTCCGCTTTACTACTGCTGCATCTGTGCTATCTCATCATATTCAATGCCACACTGTTCTTATGAAACCGTGTTCTACGGAGTGCGTGAGCCCTCAGTCGAAGATCCTGTTTGCATCACGGAGAAATCTCCTGTCGGCCATGTGTGGAAGGTCCGTACCTTTTGAGGCGTGTGACCACATTGATCATCTCTACCTCGGTCAGATTGCTTCTGCTCTCTGCGAAACCCCCCTTTATCATTTCGTGTTGTCATGCCGGAGTGAGCTGAGTACTTCCTAGAACGCTTCCCATTGCGCAGCGACAACTTGGTACATCCTTCGCCTCTATACCTGTGTCGTTCGCTCACAGAACTGTTCTGACGCCCAGCAGCACGGGGAGACCTGCCGCGTTTGTCGGTTGTGTCAACGCAGCTACTATTGAAGTTCGCCACTTAATTGCTCAAGCATGCTCGTCTGTTGGCAACCGTATTGCATCCTCGGCGAATCCTGTAGTATGTCGAAGTCGTGCCGATCGCGGAAAGCTGACATTTACCACCCAGAAACTACAAATGCCACTTCACGCTTCAGCACCGCGACATATTGACACACACTACCGATGTCCGCAGCGTTAGCACGCAGCCGTTCAAGGCGTCGTACAGGGAAGAAATACGATATTGGGTATGCAGCTGCCAATAAGTTTACAAATGCGCGACGTACGAAAGCAAATAAAAATCATCGCAGGAACCAAATCTGTTATACGATTACTAGAGTACCTGCCGAGTCAAGCGTGGTCACCAAACAGTCTCTCGTTCTATGAGTCCCTCCTCTGCCTCGGTCCCAACGGCCTTGCTCTGTCCGCTGACGACAGGCTTGACACCGACCGTCGGTGGCCTAGTTCAGGAATCGGCATCAGGCCATTGTTGTTCCAGCCCACAGGCATCTGCATAACCTCGTCGTACGGTGTCATGGGCACCGCTTCTTCTTCGAGTAGCCCGAGCTCGAGAATGAAGTACCCTCCTTCCACTTCTCCGTCTTTTCGGATGCGCGGACAAACTTCCAACCAAGGCCCTCGCCGCAGGATGCGCAATTGGAGTTCTGCACACGGTATGCGCCGGAGTTCATGAGCATGACAGAGGTCTTTTCGAGCTCGACGTTTTCACTGCGGGCTGCTAAGATGAGAAACTCCCGTAATTTTCACGGTGAACGCACGCTTGTGTGAACAGAGCTGCTTTTCCAGAACCACTATATCCCCTGAATTCCTGCAGTGAAATCAGTGGTCGTCCGCGATTGTTCGTGGTTCATGCAGACTCACCCAAGACAAAATGCTTGCTTTCTGCGCTATCCGCGAATGGCATTTCCGACATGCGTACTCTGTTCTCAGCAGAGAGGAGCCTCCGGGACTTCGTATGTCTGGTAGACTTCGTCGCGGCGATTCGTCGTAGTCCGGGACCTCGAGGGTGAGATAGTAAGATGTAGCTCTCGTACTTGGGCCCGCCTCCATGTGGGCAGGTAGAGGACGCGGCTGTCTCAACGTAGCCATATCCGGATGTCGGAGAGTCGGGGGCGAAGGGAATAAATTATAGTCAAGGAGAAAAAAGCGATTAGGAGAGGGAAAAGGAAGCGACGGCGGATTTGAAGCACGCAGTCCTATATGTACAGCAGCTGAGCCGACGCCGCTGATTTGTATGGTGTCACCAACGCCAGCAAAACGCTAAACATGACGGGTGTGCTGTGCGCGACGCCACAGCCTCCGACTGATGCTGATCTGTCGTCGGCCTACGGGTACACGGGAAATTAACATCCGCTCCGTGAAGTGGGCAGCGGCAATTTGAGGTGTATTGAACCGCTGTGATGCGTACCTGGCACACTGCCCAGCTTTGATACTGGAGATATATGAGAGCTCTCACAACGCGAGCGTCCGCGAGGCGGAGGCTTTGGCGAACCACGACAGTTGCCATAGAAGGCATCCCGGATCAGCGATCAAAACTGTTTCATCGCGCCTTGCGTGCGTCCCGACCCGAGTGCGGCGTGCCTCTCGCGAAACACCACCACAGAATCAGCCCGGACAGCGTGCACGCCTCGCGGAACGATGAGCGAACAGCGGCGCACGCGCATATTCACGGGCAACAGAGTGCTGCTGCCCGGTCAGGATCAGCCTCACGCTGCCACCATCGTCGTGGACGTCGGGACAGGCAAAATCACTGATGTGCACCTCGGCAGGCGTGCGCGCGACGAGCACCCTGATGCCGTGGACTGGGTCGACGCAGGCGACAAAGTAATCCTCCCAGGACTTGTCGAGTAAGCACCGCATTTCAACCCGCCTGGACAAATTCTCACTGCTACTTGCTCTCTATCTCCATGATTGTGTCTCGTCGACAGTGCCCATGTTCATTTGAACGAGCCCGGCAGGACAGAGTGGGAAGGATTTTGGACGGGCACCCGCGCTGCGGTGTCTGGCGGGGTAACAACCGTCGTGGACATGCCTCTGAACTCCATCCCACCGACAACGACGGTCGACAACCTCGACGCGAAGCGCGCGGCCGCACAGGGCCAGTGCTGGTCGGACGTCGCGTTCTGGGGTGGCGTCATCCCCGGTAATCAAGTGAGTGTCGCGTGCACGGATGCACGGATGATCTGCTCTGTTCGCTGAACGCAGCAGTGATTTAGACCCATCTCAAGCCGTTGGTCGCCGCCGGCGTGAGAGGCTTCAAGTGCTTCTTGATAGAAAGTGGTGTGGATGTAGGCATCGATTTGCATCCAATGCCATAGGTGCTCATGGTAGGGCTCACAGGAGTTTCCATGTGTTGCTGAGCATGATCTCATTGGAGCTATGGATCAGTTAAAGGTATGCCGACAACATAAAGCTCTTTGGCGACCAGCTTAACTCACTCAACATCCAGGACGCCAGCACAGTTCTGTGTTTTCATGCCGAGCTGGAAAAGCCTGGTGGCGAAAAGTCCACCGCGCATGAAGGCGACCCTACCCAATACGAGACGTTCCTTGCCTCGCGGCCCCAGCAGCTCGAATACGACGCCATCGAGTTGATAACCACCTTGCACAAGCGGTATCCGAACCTGCGGCTGCACATCGTGCACCTCTCCGCCGCATCTGCGCTCCCGCTCATCCGCGCCGCGAAGGGCGCCGGGCTGCCGCTGACCGTCGAGACGTGCTTCCACTACCTTACGCTGTCGGCACACGACATCCCACACGGGCGCCCCGAGTTCAAATGCTGCCCGCCGATCCGCGACGCGAGCAACCGCGAGGCGCTGTGGGCCGCGCTCACAGACGGGACGCTGGACTGCGTGGTGAGCGATCACAGCCCGTGCGTCGCGAGCCTGAAGAAGGTGGACGAGGGCGATATCATGTCTGCGTGGGGCGGCATCAGCACGTTGGGCCTCGGGCTAAGTCTGCTGTGGACAGAGGGACGCAAGCGCGGCATTAGCATTGGGAAGATCGTGGACTGGGTCTGTGTAAAGACGGCGAAGCATGCGGGGCTGGATGATAGGAAAGGCCAAGTGAAAGTCGGGTATGACGGCGACCTGCTCATCTGGGATCCTGAAGCAGAGTTCAAGGTAAGTGGATGGCTTGTTGGAAGTTGCTAATGCACGCTGACGTGCATGAAAATAGGTCACCAAGGAGCAACTCAACTTCAAAAACAAACTCACGCCGTACGAGGGACTCACTCTGACGGGCCGAGTCGAGAAGACATTCTTGCGCGGGAATCTCGTGTACGACGTCTCGGCAGGCGGGTTCGCAGCAGGTTTCAAACCCACTTGGGAAGCTCTTGTGAAGGAGAAGCCAAGGAAATGTAGAATAAACGCTAAGATCAAAAACAGTAGCAATGTTAAGAGTATAAAATGATAGGATACACCGTGCAGTCGACGCCGCTATGCCCTCTAATAGCGATCCCCATCTCGCCGTGACGACCTCTCACTCGATCGGTCCCTTCGTCGACTGCTGTCTCTAGTGTAGTCTCCGTCACGGCGGGAGTTTGACTCGTAGTCTCTGTCCTGACGGCTACGATCATCTTTCCTCCCATATCGGTCATAATCTCTGTCCCTCTCTCGTCTCCTCTCTTTGTCTCGTCCATAGTCACCATCCTTATCTCTCTCCTTGTCCCGGTTCTTCTCCTTGTCGCGGCTGTCATCGTTATACCTATCCCTGTCCTTACGACGGTCCGACGAAGGCGAACGTCTCGAGCTTCTGGGTGACGGGGACCGTCTTCGGGATGAGGATCCCGACCCAGTCTGGCGGTCGCTCTCTTCGCGCTGTCGCTCTTGCTTAATGACAGGCACGTACCGCTTCTCAGGCCTCTTTGAGCCCTTCTTCTTGCTGCCGTCGTCAAGCACCTCCTTTTCTTTTGCACCTATTCCCAACAATGCCGGACGGGACTGCGGAAGCCAGGGTTCGACGGGTCCCTTGCCCTTCCTGCTAGCCGCAGTCCCCTCCTTCCATCCCATGCCGCGGAGAAGGGCAGCTCCAAAGTCTTCCACGGGTACACGCTCATAGTCGTCAAGAGTGGCGGATTCGGGGAGCTCCACGACATCTTGCTTAAAAGCGTCGTCTTCGGTAACCGCCGGTATGATCTCGACTTTGGGCCCTTCGGTGTGTCCCGCACCCGAAAGCAACGCGCGCAGTGCCTTCTGGTCCTCGGTTTCCTCCTCGTCTTTCACTGACGCCTCGGTGGCAGCGACGGTGTCCTCGGTCTCCACCTCCATAGCATCTTCTTCGACTTTGACGCGCTTCCGAAACTGGAGGCCAGCGACTTGCGGGCCCGAGTTGATAGTGTCCTTGGTGCCTAAACCGCCAACGCTACCGTCTGCGCCGGTTTCAGCTGCCGCGCTTGGCGGGATGTACAAGTTCTTTCTCTTCCGCGCCTGCTCTCGCCAGTCTTTGTTCTTCAACGCGGGTATAACGAGCGGCCCTTGTGGCTTCGGCTTCTCGTGTACGCTGTCAACGAAGAATGCTTTTGTGAGTTGCGGACCTGATCGCTGGGAGGCTGAAAGAAGCGATACACACCGCTGCACGCCGAATTGATCAAAGCCAGTGACCAATTCGTCCTCTAACCCCTCATCCTCGTCTGAGCTGTCTCGCTCCTCGTACGTACGCGCCTTGGGCTTGGGGGACTCGCGCCCGAGGGGACTGCCTGGGGCGCTGCTACTTGCGCTAAGATGGCGAGGAAGGGCGGGGACTTTAAAGTCTGAATCTGCCCCAGAATCCGTGCGGGAGACAGGGCTGGGCCGTCTGATCGTGAACGAGACTTTGCTCGCGGTCGACATGTTGGGCGTGCTGGGCGTACAAGTCTGCGTCCAAGCTGTTCGGCACTCAAGGCGTCCCGCGTTGCTTATGTAACTCGGCAGTGGCCGTGTGATCTAGACGCCTTTTAATTGTGGCGAAGCAATTGGCGCTTGATCCTGTTCTCGACGTCGAGTACGAGCCCTTTCCGCCCCTCGCCCCCCGTCCGGCAGTCTCTGCTGTAGCAGCCAAGGAACAATCAGCATTACCGCAATCCCCCCTTGCCTTGCCGCTCACACGCTCTGTCAAATCTGAGCGCAATCCCTGTCTTTTACAGATCTTTGGCCTCGCTCATCCGGATATTGCAGAAGACCTGCCGATCGCCTCGAGGCCGAGTACAGGGTATTAAACAGGTGTGTACGTCCTCATATTTTTCATTACTTGACGCTGAGCAGATGTGGGCACAGTTGCCGTGAGAACTCCACCAGCTATGAACGTCGCAGAGGACGTACCTGCCGAGCTATGGCTCACCATATTCGAGCTCATAGATTCCCCCGCGGACCTCAACAGCGTCGTGCGCACCTGCAGGCGCTTTCACAACTGCGGCATCCGTGCTTTGCACCGCCATGTCGTCTGGAGGCGACCTGAAGACTTCATTTTCAACAATCCGTTATGGCTCGAGGACCCATCCATGCTCAACCAAGTTACCTCTCTGGAGACCCATATCTCAACGCTACCAGATGATGTGCCTGGACAACTAGTCGACAGTGAGGGCGTACTGTCTCACCGTTGGACTCCGGCACTGTTACCTGAGCCCGAAGACGACCTCTTCTGGCCCGTACCGGTAGTAGACCAGCAGGTCTTCAGCCATTCGACGATGCACTCCATCAACTACTACAAGATGCACCACACGTACGCCACCGCTGGTCTCTACGACGTACTCATGGACCGACTGTCGTCATTCGCGAACCTGCAGAACTTGAATCTGAAGAATCTCTTCATTACGGACCAACTATTCGGAGCTCTGTTCCAGCTTCCAGGTCTTCGCAAGTTGCACGTCGAGTTTTGCCTTTTCCCAAGGAGGCAGGTCATAACGCAGCGTGACTTCTCCATGCTCCCTATCACAGATCTTACGATGCTCAATCTGCGTCGCCAAGTGATGAGTCCTGGCCGACATGGTCACGACTTACATGCCTTCGCAGACATGGACGAGGATATCGAATTCGGCCTCGCCCTGGCTTCCGCTCATAATTTGCGGTCGCTTCGCGTGGACTCCACCGCAGACGTCTTCGCTTCGGTCTATCGTCGGCGCGTCAACGGCCAATACATCTTCAACGTCCCGGCTCACCTCTCCCACCTCTACGTCCAGCGCAAGCAGGTCGTCGAGGGGATTGTGCAACCCATGTTCCACGCCGAGCAGCTCTTCCCCGGCGCGGTATACTCGATTATGGAGCGCTGCCCGACGCTCACTACCATCTCCCTATCGTATGCGCTACCGAAGCACTCCTCCTTCCCGAAGCCGGATGCACTCCCGAACCTCACCCACTGCGAAGGCTTCCTGGATGCCATCATGTCCATGACCGCAAATCGCCCGCTGAAGGCGATCAGCGTCCTTCGCTCGGACAACTGCACAGACTTCATTCTCGACTTCCTGCAGCGCAAATCGGACCAGCATCCCGGGCTAGAGATGCTCGCACTACACATTAAGACCTGGGACCTCGAGATCCTGGACGCGATTTGCCAGCTGTTCCCAGCGCTCCGGCGGCTGAAGCTCACGTACGACGTCCGGGAGCCAGGCAAGCTGTGGGAGCACAGCGACTACTGGGCGGGTATCCAACCGTACGAGATGTACGAGGCGGTGGAGGAGGCACGAACCAGACCCGAGTTCCTCACCGGATCGCGCGGTCCTGACGAGGTGCGTCATCGCTTTCTTTACAGATCTCATTGCTAATATGAGTCTCATAGGACACCGTCGTGAGCTTCGGCCCCCACTACCTATACCGCCTCGAGCACCTGCACACTGCGCATATCTACGCTGTGCCTACGTCGCCCAAAGCCGCGGCCGTCTCGCACCTATTCGACGACACGTACGGCACGCTCGAGGAGGAGCTGCGAAACCTCGTCATCCCGTGGAACCGGTACTGCCCTGCCCTGCGCGAGGTGCAGCTGCATGCGACAGGCAAGATGCGCCGCGAGTTTGATGGCGACGGTTGGAAGCTCAAGCCCGCGCAGGGCTCGCGCGATTGCAGCGGCGACTTCACCTATTGAGCTGCTTGCGTTTGGGCTATGTCGTGCTTTTTATTCGGTGGGTTGTAGTGGTTCAGCTTGGCTGTGCGTGCGCTGAAGATTATTTTGTGCAGTAAATCACTATGCTCTGATCGCCCGTACTACTTGAAAGTGTTGCCAGTGCTCGAATCCTGCTTTACATGACATCTCTGCTTTATCTGTATTCACCTCTCGCAATTTGAGGTATAACATGTTGCTAGGCAATCGCAATCAAATGACACTGTACTAGTACTCCTGCCTGTACAAATAGCTTACCAGATACAAATGCTTTCCCTTCCGAGCCGAGACCGCCTTTATGTCGTTCTCCTCGGCTACATACAATTTACAGCTAAATTGTGCTGCATGTGCGTCAATAGCAGGGCCAGATAATGAAACAGGAGGTGAACGCACAAATAGGCAATCTCGAGCTCATCCGGCCCGTCTTCGTCCATGCATTCGCTGTTCTGCGAATCAAAGACCCCATCCTCCGTGATACTGATCGTTTGCAATGCGCACCGCTCGTCGTCCTGTTCGAGAGCTTCAGCCTCAACGCTCTGATCATCTTCAAGCTGCATGCCATCGGACGGATGGGGCTCTCCGTGCTCCGTACACTGAGATGCATCGTCTGCGTCGTCTGCGTCATCTGCATCGTCGCGGTCATCGATGTCCATTGTCTCCGCGCTGTCGCTGTCCGAGTCTTCCTCTGCACGTTCCGTTTCCGTTTCGGTCTCTGACCCCGATCTGTCGTCCTCTTGAATTTGTTCGACTTCCGTTGCCTCGTCTTCATCAACCACCGGGCCACCGTCCTCCTGCTCTTCGCCGACTTCTTCATACTGACTTCGACTTTGGCTTGCACGCTGGATAGGCACGCACCACGTCGCCTGCAGAACCGGCCAGGGGTCGTTTAACCAAATAGCGCCGTCATGACTCTCCATACCAGTGAATGCGCTACATGGGTACTGTCAGCGACGTAACGAGCGCAATCTTACACAAAGAACACTCACAGATGCCGCGCAACGGACGCGAGTGTTTTATAGCCCTCAAGAGAGCGGAACCACTCCTGGCGCACGAGCGGGGGGAAGCGGATGCGGAGGATGCGGAGGACACTCGCGACGGTGTAGTCGTTGAAAAACCTGCACGAAAGTCAACGTAGCCCCAGAGGCGTAAGGGGCGGGAGGACTGACGAGTGGTTACTGATCAGCGTGGCGAGAGGCCCGTCGTCTGTGGTGTCAAGGTGTGCCTTCAGGATTCGGAAGAAGGTGGCATACTTCCTACTATGAGTCCCGCGGTGCGCGCAGCTGTTGTTGACGTCATGTCAGTGGTGCATGTGAGGCGAAGGCTGGTATGAAGGGACACACAGAATCTCGAGGTAGGGCCGCAGGTCCGCGGTGTTCGCGTCGCGCAGCCACGCCAACGCGTCGTAGAACGAGGGGATGCCACGCGCATATGTGCACCACAGACGGTACAATGCACCGATGCTGACATTCTTCGTGTGCAAGCTGTCCAAGAGCACAACGCGTAAGCCAGACCAAGCAGGCGAGATATCGGGAGGCGGTACGCACAACTCGCGGAGCGTCTCAACAACGTCCCACCGGGTGACACCGCCCTTGTTCAGTGCGGTCCCCAGGTCGGTGTCCCATGCAAATACGTGCAGCGCTCCTACCGGCGGCAAGGTCGCGAACTGACAAAGTGTCGCAGCATGTAGGAGACGGCGGTCGGCGAGAGGGCGGTCGAGCGATATGGACTGCTGAACATGTGCGCTGTGTCGCGCAAGGGCGTCGAGTGGCGCGGTCGCAAATCCTTCGAATGGTAGCCCGGGCTCGTCGTAAAGGGCTTCTTCTGCTCGTAGGTCAGTTTCGGTGACGGCGACGTTGGCGTGTTCTGCTGTATCGGGTTAGCAGGTAGTCAATGGTGTGCATACAGCATCGCTTACGTTCGTAAACCTCCTCTGACACAGTAGCCCATGGTCAGCACGCAGGAAGCGGTGAAGTATAGCGTACTAAGGGGGACTTACTAGGACATACATACGCCTCACACCCCGCCAACACGCAGCATTGTGTGTGGTTCATGCACACCACCGCAAGCTCTCGCCATGTCGCGCCCTGAAACGGAAAGCCCACGCTCGCGTTGGGGCGGCCGATGCCCGCCGCGCGGCAGGCGCGTTCCCAGAAGGCCTCGTCGGGGATGCACAGCGTGCGCACACGGGTGCAGCTGCCGGCCCACGCGACGTGCGTCTGCAGGTCCGCAAGAGGCACACAGGCGCGAATGAGCAGCAGAAGCTCGTGGGGAATCTGGTGGAAGAGGGGCGGGGCGGGTAAGAGATTCGCGGCGGCGGCTTTCTGGGAGACCGTGAGGACGATGGGCATCGTAGGTCACAATGTTGGATGTCGTTGCGAGGCAAGGGTTTGGCTGAGAAAAGGTCGCCATGGATCTGCAGAATATATACGCGGAGGATAGTGACCAAGACAAAAACAAGTATCAGCGTGCGGGCCTTCGTATGATAGGTGGCCACATCAATTGCGCGGCCACCACACTATGGAGACGCGCTGAAGTGGACGGGAAAAACACTGCTATTATCCTATGCCAAAACGCGTCGCCAAAGGCGCCGTTGATCAGCTTTGCAGTGGTGGAAACATAGATGCTGGACATGAGTCACTATTGCAGGTGCAGGTGGCGCGCCTGTCCCTGCAGCCCGAGTACAGTACTACGGACTGTGTTACGCACGATTTGGCGTACCACAGGAGTATAGCGTACACGGTTGGCACCCCGGACAGATTCTACATTTGCGAGTGTAGGAATATACAAGGTAGTTTATACTGTACAAAATATTCTGGTAAGACTTGCACGTGAGCCTTGATTGATGGATTGTGGTTGGAATGAACATACGGAAGATACATTTAATGTATAAGTTAGAAGCCGGGAGATTCATGGCTCAGAAGATGACAGTGTACCTGAATGTTTGTTAGTCTATCAACGCCTAAACATCAAGAGTAGACTTACCGTCCATGACACGAAGCTTAATCCCCTCCACTTTTGCCTTCAGCTTCGCCAGCGTCCCCTCGGACCTCATCGCCTGAAGCATCTGGTGTGAACATTCGGAGCACCCCATAGCTCTCGCCACTTTTGCTACAAACGCATTTTCAAATACCCGCCCGTTTGTTGGGGCCTCGACCAGCTTCGGGCCCGCCTTCTTCTTGTACTTCACAGCCCACACCTTGCCGCAGTCCGAGCATGAGTCCGTCGCGAGCTCCTCGGCCTGAAGAAGACTCAGCGCCGCCTGGCCGCGGCGCCGGTGAAACGCGAGCAACTCGTGGTAGTGCAGCGCGCTGATATGCGCAAGCTCGTCGCACTCCGCCCAGGTCGCGCTGTCCGTTTTGCATGCGTGTAGTGCCGCGGCGTTCGCAGGATCCGGGAGGCCGAAGCGGCGCGCAACGGCGTATACGCGCAGCGGTTCACAAGCGAGGAGGCGAGGAAGCAAGAGCATTGTCTCAAGGCTGCGCGCCGCGACTCCGAGTGCATACTTGCGCGCGGCGAGCAGCGCGTCGACAATGTCCTCGAGGTCGAAGAGCACGGGGTCGTGCACCGGGTAGGTGAAGCGCAAGATCGTCTCGATGACGGCATCGCTTTCGGGCACGTCGAGAATGAAGGGCTCGTCTGGGCCGGTGGATGGGTGGTCGAGGGTGTGGAAGAAGGGCGATGCGAGGGAGAGAACAAAGGCGGAGACGTGGAAGCGGGTGGCTTGGGGGTGCGGATGATAAAGTCGGAGGGCTGGTCGAAGGGCGCGGGGGCGGTACGGATATGCGAGACAAGCTCGAGCGAGGGCGAGCGGGTGCCGGGCTCGCGGTCGACGTCCATCGCAATGAGCGAAGGAGCAAAATCAAGCTGGCGGCGGATCAAAGCATCGGCAACGCTCCCTGTTGTAGGCCTAGGCGCTCTACCCGAGACGCGTCTTGCAATTGCCGAATCCCTTCGTTCACGTTCGTCTGGCTTCACTTCAGCCTTGTTCGTCCGAGTCACCTGCGCCCAACAACCTTCCATCGATTATGTGCACGACCGTTGCGCGCGTTTTGTGCTTGCTCTTGCTCATATACGTCCCAGAAAGCCTTGACTCGAAACGTGGACCACTCGTACTATCATTCACCGTCCTCAGCTACAAGACCTAGAAGCCATGCCTGAATTGCGAGCTGAACTGCTGCGTCGTATTATATATCGCATCGTCATCGAATGCATCCACATTGTGGTGACCAGTCCGCCGCTGGCTCCTACGGACAGGCTGACAGTAGACGACGTACACTGGGATTACACGCCCACACAAGTTCCGACTGGAAAACAGCTGGAGAAATTGACGGCCGGAGTCCAGATGGTGCGTCTGGCCGGGATTTAGCTGGCTGCCCGAAAGCTGAGTGCCACCGTGCAGGCGCGCAGGATTACGGGTGGGCGTCCAGCTGGAAACCGGCGGTTCGACGCTCAGCCAATGGGGAGCAAGTTGCAATGTCACGGGCAGCTACTTACACTCGGTCGCCCATTCCACGGCTCATTCACGCGCGTTTTGCGGTAGTAACGAATGCATAGTGTGCATACAGAATTATAAATACATATACATTGGGTCTATTCATGTTCAGCAGGTACTATCCTGGCAGATAGTGCTTCCATCATCTCGAGAGCCTCCTGCGCCTTCTTGCTGGGCACTGGATCATTAGTATCATCTGCCCCGTCGTCATCATCTTCCCCCAGAGAATTGAAGGTGTCAGAAAGTACAGCAGAAGTGGGTGCCGAGGCATAGTTGAGCGAGCGAGGCCGAACCTGCTTGCAGCGCACGTCACTAGTTACAACGTGATGTTCGTGACCTAGCCGTGACCGGAGCCTGCAAGGCGGCACATGTGACTGTTCGGAAGGTACCAAAGGGTGGCCCTGCAGCGTTTCGGCCGACAGTACAGGGGGTTTCCAGACGGCTGCCAAAAGGAAGGAAACCAAGGGACCATCCAGCTGGAATCCATCTGGGCGCTCGACTGGGAGGACCTTGGCGCCGGTTTCCAGTCGGAACTTGTGTGGGCGTGTACGGCGCGGTACGCGCACTCGGCGGAGCAGCAAGCGGCAGTCTCCTTCCTAGCGCTCCCTGCGAGTTGCTCTCAACTGTACGGAATCCGGCCCGCTTGGGCCGAACTCTCGGACGCAACTCTCAGAGAGGCTGGCTCCAAATTTTAGCGCCAGATCAATCCGGCCACTCGGTCCCCGGAGAGCCCAAATAGGGCAGTGGCGAACCAATGCGAGCGAAGCGAGCGTTAGTGAGCGGGTGACTTCAAAGATCTGCGAAGGTGAGTGTATCAGAGTGATACACCTGCAGCTTTGACTTGAAGTCTCATCAGCGCAGATACTGGGGTTTATATACCTTTGCACAGCCGGGCAAGGCGCTCTGCCTAATATTATTAAAATCGTAATCCAGGGTGGATTACGTGACGCGACAGCTTATGTAAACGTGTACATATCCAAATTGGGATATGTACAGCTTATGTAAACATGTACATACCTTATTGGGATGTGTACACATTTTAATTGGAATATATACATATGTACATGCCTAATTGAAAAGTGAACATGTATATTTTGCTTCATCATCAAACTTTGCATTGTCAGTTAGCTGCTTATCCAGTCAGTAAGCCAGAAATATTCGAATTTCGACGAATTTCTGGCTATTTCTAGCTCCACCAAAGAGCAAGAGCTTGCTTATCCTTACTTACTAGGTAAGTAACAGTTACTTACTACCCACCTATTTAGTCAGCAAGCCAGAAATAATCGAATTTCGACAAATTTCTAGCTATTTCTAGCTCCACCCAAAGAGCAAGAGCTTACTTACTCTTACTTACCAGGTAAGTAACAGTTACTTACCACCTACCTACTCAGTCAGTAAGCCAGAAATATTCGAATTTTAACGAATTTCTTGCTATTTCTAGCTCTACCAGAGAGCAAGAGCTTGCTTACCCTTACTTACTAGGTAAGTAATAGTTACTTACCACCTACCTACTCAGTCAGCAAGCCAGAAATATTCGAATTTTGGCGAATTTCTGGCTATTTCTAGCTCACCAGAGAGCAAGAGCTTGCTTACTCTTGCTTACCAAGTAAGTAGGCAGTACTTACTGT
>JAKOGH010001207.1:0-19453 GCA_024811115.1 Terana coerulea
ACGGTTCCACATCGTCGAATCAATGATAATATTGTTCAACTTCAATTAGACGTGTTCGAGAGCTATAAGCACATTCAGTCATATCGTACAGTAAACTGTTCATTCAGTCCGTAACAATGCATACATCGTTAGTGTCTTTTGCGAGGCACTCTCGTACGGCCGCGACACGCTCAGAGAGTAACCGGCACACAGCCGATACCGACGCCGTTCTGCACAAAGCAGTGAGCTCCAATCTGGCGACGAGGAGAAGAGGGAAAGACGTACGACGACACCGTTGGAGCAAGAGACGGTCGAGCCGCTGCAGGCCGAGCCAGAGCCGACACCGACGACGCTGATGGGCGAGCACGTCAGGCCGATGAGGCCGCTGATGTCGCTCGCGTCGATGCCGAGGAGGCCGAGAAGAGGCAGACCCGGAGGCTGAGTTCGCCTGCAGCAAGCTCGTTAGCAAAGCGCGGATTTAGATAAGAGGGCACTGACGGTCTCAGTGCTGTTGCAGCAGGCAGTAGTCGGGGTGCTGGGCGCCGCGTTGCGCTTCTTGCTCGCCGTGATGGGCACGCAGCCGATGCCAACGCCGTTCTGCGCAAAAGACATGCTTGTGATCAGAAACGAGCCATGAAGGGCAGGTGGAAATGAAAGGACATACGACGACGCCGTTGCTGCAGCTGACCGTCGAGCCGCTGCACTCAGACCCGGAGCCCACGCCGACGACGCTGATGGGCGAGCAGGTCAGGCCGACGAGGGCGCTGACGTCGCTCGCATCGATGCCGAGAAGGCCGAGCAGGGCAGATCCGGCGGCCGAGTTGGCCTGGTTTATACACACTCAGCGATGAGATAAATTCAAGGAGTATAACTGGTACTCACAGGCTCGGTGCTGTCGCAGCACGCAGTAGTCAGGTTGGCCGGCGGCGCCGTGTTGCGCTTCTTCGTGGTCGAGATCGGGACACAGCCGATGCCGACGCCGTTCTGTGGGCACATATTGTGAGGACGGCAGTCGAAGGCTCAGGCAACTGCGACCACGTACGACGACTCCGTTCGAGCACGAGACGGTGCTGCCGCTGCACTCGGAGCCAGACCCGACGCCGACGACGCTGATCGGCGAGCACGTCCACGCCGACGAGCGCGTTGACGTCGCTCGCATCAATGCCGAGCAGCCCAAGCAGGGCCGATCCTGCAGCGGAGGTGGGCTAGGCACCATTCTGTCAGTAGCTGCTCTGCAATACACGATGCACAAGAGGGTACTCACAGACTCGGTGCTGGCGCAGCAGGCGGTGGTCGGCGCGTCGGACACAGCGCCCCAGGACAGAATGCCCGTAGGCAGAACTCCAGTCGGCAAGATGCCGGTAGGAAGAATGCCTGTAGGCAGAATCCCGGTCGGCACGATGCCGGTAGGAAGAACACCAGTGGGCATGGGGGTGGGCACAATGCTGGCGGCCAAAATGCCAGTTGGAAGAATGCCGGTGGGGAGAATGCCAGTGGGGAGGATGCCGGTGGGCAGAATACCGGTGGGGAGTTGGCGTTTCTCCTCGGTGCCTGCATTGCGTGCAACAGGTGTGGCGACCGCAAGAAGGGGGAGGAGACGAGGACGGAGGCGGCGAGGACGTGAGAAAACATCTTGTTTGCTTGAGGAGGTTGGGAGGAACGCTGGGTGCGGTGAGTGCTGTTTGTTGGTGAATGACCTGTGGGTCGAGGATGCGTACTTATATGTGCTCGGATACAGTGACGAGCCGAGGAAGGCGTAGTTCTACACCAGACGACGTAGTATGTTCTTAGCCGGGAGGTGAGGGCGCGATCGTCAAGCTCCGCAGAACGAGGACGAAGGAGCTGGCATTCAATAGCGAAGTGGAGTGTCTGCACTACAGTAGGAGCAAAACGTCAGATCAGTTCTGTAGAAATTGCGAGAGCAGTTTCCGGCGTACCTGATGGAAGCTACCAAAATAGAAAGTGTCGCCACCAAGCAAAACGTCACAGCCCAAGCTGCACCGCAGCTACTAGGCGACTAGGCACGTTCAAGTTGAAAACCAACATGTTTTGGCAATTCTTCCTGTGCGTCATCGGTTGTAGGCAGCGCTGGTCGAGCTTCGATGTGAATCGTACGCCGTGGGTCGCCGGCATTGTCCGACTCAATGCTATGAGGACGCTTTGGGCCCTGGAAAAGTCCACTGTCAGTTAAGCGTCCAAACTACAGTCTTTGCCGCACGCACTCACCACTCTGCGTTCGAACCCTCAGTCCTGCGACCAAGATGCAGCAGGCCATAGCGCAGGGCAAACCGCACACATGGCGAGAAGGTGGTATATGTCATTGAATGATATCACCCATCAGCCTCGTGCCCTGCGCAAATGAATGTGAGGGCGATGAACACCTTAGCCGAAACGGAGGGCTTTGGAGGTATCCCCGACATTCAGATGTATTTGAGAGACGACCACGGCTATGCTGGAGCACGAAGGAAGTCGAGGACAATACGCACTCGCCCCATCAGCGGTCTCTCTTCACACTTCCCGGTCATGAAGACGACCGGCTGTAGAGTGGCAACGTGGTAAAGGTGTTTAGGAGGACAGCTCTGATTATCTTTGTGTCTCACTCCATGATACGAAGGTAGAGACGGAGACCGCTGCGAGTGAGTGCTGCGGCTGCGCGGAGAATGGGCTGCATGAGAACAGCCTGGTAAGCACACGCACCACGTCGCTCAGAAAACGGGGTACATTACCTTCACGTTAAACTAAGGCTTCACTGAGGGCGACAGAGGAAATGTATACATCTGCTCAAGACTGAGACGTCGAAGAAAGCGAAAGCTGGCCGAGTTGGTAGAGCTGAAGACATTCCGAAAGGGACGACGGAGCGCCCACACCAGGCTCAAAGCGCAGTCTCGGCAACCACCGACGCCACGAAGGCCCTACCGCGAGAGGCGAGCGTTTCTCCGCGCCAACCCCACAGACGAGCACCAGGGGCCGTTACGACCAATGGATATCGCTTTGAAAGCACGGCCGGTCAGCCTTGAGCACAGTGTAGCTAGCGACCGTTTATCCAGGAAACTCTGAGCTCTGAAGATGACGCGTGCAGACGTCCCGGCCGGGCGCGCAGTGAGACAGGTTTGATTCGCACTGGGCATATATGCGGGTAAAAACAAGGGTAGAGGAGGTGACCAGGGAGCGACTTCGGTAGTGGCCGAGATGGCGTAGTAGAGAATGGAGTTCATGCTGCTGGGACGTATCAGGCGGTGTACCGAGCGTGGTAGATGATTGGAGGACGGCGCACCTCTGCTTAGTTTCACGTCGCACATCATCGCGAGCACGAGCTCCTCAGACGGCTAAGCTCATTTGAGCCCGTTACTCGCCCACCTGAGACGGTTCGGGAATATTGGAGGTGGTATCAAAAACGTGCAGAGGGCCTTGCGAGCTGCGGCACGACGCTTCAACGTGATTCAGGGAAGAAGACACGGGTGGGCTCGCGGGTACACTCCTAGCAGGTTTGCATGCTATCAGCATACAATCCAATTTGGTTCCGGTACTCATAGAGCATCCGGCTCGTCCGCTCGCACCTTTGTAAACACGCACGCGGGAATCGCCGGCTCGTGCTTCTAGCTGCAGAGCCTTCGTGGAGTCTGCGGTCGCCGATACAAGGCGTTTGAGGCCTAGTCAGAGCGTACGGCCTTCGGTTTCTCGGCGGCTGGGCAGCAGGGACGGGGCTATAGCCAGGCCTCTAGTGACGCGAGGTGAATGAAGAGAGCCTGCGTGCCTGCATCACGACCTACGGCCCTCGTCCCGCAGCAGCCTACACGCTTTACACTTCTCCACGGATATCCAGGGCGTCGGTCCCTCGATACGACCGCCTAGCCCGACGTTTGTGCACCGTGGACGGTGCCTGGGAACGCGGTCGGGGCGGGGAAGGCGTCGGCGCAGGGAGGTCGTCCGGTCGTGACGCGTCTACGTCACCGTTCTCGAGAACGTAATGGAGACGAGAAACGTGGTTGGGGTCGGGACGGGTCTCGGGGTGGTGCGGTGGCTTTGCATGGTGGTGCGGGGGCGCGAGCAGGTGAAGGCGGGAAGGGAGACGTGAAGCGCTGGCCGCGTCTTGACCCATGCTTCCGTCGCTCACTAGAGCACCTCGCGGACAGCCATGACACCGTCGCGTCGTGACAGACGACATGTCGCGAGATCCGCTTCGTGCGCTGGGGCGCCGCGGCCTCGGCCAACGATAGCCAGCGCGAAGCCGCGTCAAGCCCTAGGCCTGTCTCCTTGTTCTCTACTGTACCTGTCGTGCGCATCTTTGCCGCACCTGTCGCCACTTCACCTGTCTGCTTGTCAGACTCTGGAGCATCCTCAACCTGCGTCGCTCGACCACGTCCTCTAAATGTGCTGTCTACATCGATGATACTTCCGAGGGTGAGTGTGCTTTCCTCCCAATCTCTGCTGCTACGCGCAGGTTTTATGATGCCAAGCGATGGTCGCTTCGTGAGTATTTCCATATGTTCGACGCCTGACGGGCGTATGACAAAATTTTACACTGAGTAACCTGTTTCTATGCCGCTGCTCGAACGTGTATCGAGGCGCTGAAAACTACCCTAATTTGCAGTTGCGAGGACGTGGGCTTCGTACGTGAATCTACGTGTCCGCGACAATGGCGTATCCAGCGGAAACGCTGGTTACCCGTGTGCAGGAATACCGCCGCACGCTTTAGGACCAAGACGAGGCTATCTCAAGCACACCTGCGCGGCGTGCGCATGAAACTAGGAATATGCCGATCTCAGGCCATGACCTCCGGATTATTTCCACGCATATACCTGCCGATTCTTTACCGCAGTGCCTTGGGGACCACACTGGCGCAGAACCAGAAAGGACCGCTGCTATCCTCGGAGCTCGGTGTTCTTCCACAACGAGCGCCGCCGCGCTGTGCTCAAGCGTGACTCATCCTCAGCGCGATCTCCGTCAGTTATAATGGCCCTGGTCACGCTGCGCGCTCTGCCCCGCCCTCCATTCCACGGAAGACGATCCCGGTGCGCCGGCGGCGCGCGTCGGATCCCTCTACCCGCCGCCCCCTTCGCCGCCTCGCGCGCGCGCAGCTGCCAGCGCCGAGTCCGTTGTTCCGCGCCTCCAGCGCCGCGATACAAGGGATTCAGAGGATGCATATAGGCGTCGAGGCGCCAACATCTGTCTGACAAGCCTCCTCGCCCAGCTCACGGTGTGAGCGCCGCCATCGAGTACACGTCCATCATGCGTACCCGGTCTCCGCACCGCGCGCTGCAAGCTCACGCGCTGCCTCTGTCCAACACCCGCCGTCTCCGCCACGCGTGCCGCCCACAGTTGCCGAAGTCAGGGAAAGCCAGCACAGCCGGACGCCGGCCCCCACCAACGCGCACCCGCGGTGAGTAGTGCCCTGTCGCGTCTCGCGTGTCGCAGTGCGGCGGCTGATGACGCGCCGCGTGCTAGCAGGCTACGTCCGCCGCGGGCGCTGCCCGCTCGCCCATCAGCGTCGTGCGCGTGCGCGTGCGCGTGCAGCGGCACGACCGTCTCGCGCCCCGGCTAGGGTTTGTTTCCGTCCGTCTCTTCACCTCCGCCTTGTTCTCATGGACGTGTTCCTCACAGCATATATTTCTTCCGTGCAGAACGGTGTCGGCCTCGGCTGCGTCCGTGACACGACCAGTCCGAAGGGTGGCGCGGCGCCGAGCACGCCCATTAGCATCGTCGGTGTCGCCGGCTCTGCTGCTGCGCGTAGCGGCACACGCTTCTCTAACACCGACAGTTTCACTGTGCGTCCTGAAGTATATTAATAGCATATACCAGTGAATTATGTAGAGTTTTAGTGAAGTCATAGGTTTGGACGAGTTATCCAAGTTATACTGGTTTTGGGCAGTACACATCACATGTTGACAGTGTTCTTCGAATACCTCCGATGTTTTGCTAAAGAACATGTTGCGAAAGCTATGCGCGTAGCCGCCACCATCGCTCGGCTTTGACGGCACCGGCATACCGATTCAAACTCAGTGGGGCTTGTCCTCTGCCGTGTGTTAACTTTAAAACTTACATGCAATCATTTTCAACATCGACTCATCTTCATGCACCCTCACTGCCGCACTTATGAGTCCAGGTACGTAGGACAATTCGTCATGCCTTTGATATATCCAGTATATTTCTATGCTGGTACTCATCTTTGCTCCCGGAGTCCAGTTCCTGCCCAGTCCCAAGTTCCTGCCCAGTCCCAAGTTGTTGCCGATACCACCGGTGCCGATAATGGTGGGATGGATGGCGACGCAGTAAGCAATCCTATGGCCAGCCACAAAAGTAGCATCCTATTTCATCTCATGTGTATAAACAGCTCATGATTGTTATATCTGCGGCAGCGACAAGGAAACGACCTCGCCGGGTCATAGAATCTGATAATGATACTGAAAGTGTATCGTTTTGACACATGCTGTGCAAGATCTATTGAATGCAGACCCTGCACAAGTGAGGCGATGGCAGTGGTCGGAGTGTTAGAAGGCCACCAAATGGTAATGTTCTTAGCTATATGCAGTCTTAATATATCACTTTACTAATTCCAAGAATTACATTTTGTTTTAGCTAAGCAAACCAATCAAGTCGTCTTTTCTACAGATGTCAATGGGACAAGATGGGCAAGGTCATTCATTTCATTTTCCTCTTGCAGAATCTTAACTAACCATAGAGTTGTTATAGATTGCTATGAATGGCAAATACATTTAGTGATAGGCAGGGTTTGCAAACCCTCCGAGGGTTAAGGGTATGGGTATGGAGGGTAAGGGTAAGGGTTGAGGAAAGTTAACCCTTGTCTGGCAGGGGTCTGTATTCAAGCACTAGGCATATTGCTAGAGAGGGCTGCAAGTGTTGTAAGTGCTTTCTATACCAATGCAAGCCACTCAAATAGAAGACTGACATTATAAGTAAGTGGGGAAAGGCACTTAAAGCACCATTTTCAGCCTATTTTGGCAAGGGTTTGAAGGGTAACCTCAACCCTTACCCTTCATGAGGGTAAGGGTATTAAAGAGTAAGGATAAGGGTTGCCCTTTGAGCATGGAGGGTTTACCCTTGCCAATTACTAAATACATTTGCACTTAGTGTGAAAGAAGAGTGTAGATTGCATGAAAAAGGAGGGAGATGTCCACTCTGCATGCAAGGAATGCCGCATCGGTTGGCGCAAATGTTCTACAAGTGACTCAAAGACCGGCTCTGCCTATCACTGTATGTTGCACATGCATACACCCTTCAATGTATTATCTCACGGGTTTTCAGCTTCAAGTTCATCTCGGTGTATAATCTGGAAGGCGCGGGAGCTTTCCTTACCTGATATATCCTCTTCAAGATAAAACGCAAGTGCCACTGCTGAAGAAGACGAGCCTGAAGTCCCTGCACTGGCAAATATTGTTCCGGCACCTTATTGCCCTTTGGACAGCCAGCTTGCTGTTGCAATATTGGCTTTGCTTCTGCTTCCGCGGCCCACATCCTAAGAGGATTCAGCATGGCTGCCTTCAGAGCACATCAAGGGTTTTCAGGCTGACAAGCTCGTGACGGCCGAAGTCCAGCAAGGATTTCGTTCTGTGCCAGACAGCCTGCCCAAAACGAACACACAGCCCTCTCACCTCTATCTTCGTGCCTTCTGACTGCGTCATTAAGTGCTCCATCCTCCTCAAATGCCATCCCGCCCTCACGCCCCTGCTGCCAGATCACATTTCTACACGCATTTACTCAGTCATTTTGGGGCACGATATCTGAAGCCTCAAAATGGAGTATGGCCAAGGAGAGAGAGGCAGTAGCAGTGGCGGTGGTGGTGCCGCTGCGACCTAGTGCAGCGCCTGGCCTGCAGTTCACGCAGTACACGGTCTTTGTGCGGGCAAACCATCAGACGGCCTGAAAAGGCATGCTAGACATGGCAGCTTTAGGAAGCGAGGATGCAATTAGGTGGAGCTTCAAGGTATCGCCAAAACTACAATACTCACCTGCTGGGATGACTTGCAAAGGTGGGGAAAGCAGAGGGGCTTGAGTAGTGCTAGTGGAGTAGATATGAATCAACAATGTTGTTGAGTCTGGGGTTTAGACCACAGACTAGCCTCCTTATATACATGTGTAGAGGGATCCCAGACACTATCTAAGACCTCCAATACCATATGCTGACTGATACAGTCAGGTGATGTCTGACTAAGGCTCCAGAGCATACCATCACTCTAACTCCCTTATCAGATCTGATCTAGCTATCATGCTAACATTAACACTATCTAGATGTCCTAATCGAGCTACTGTACATTATCAGTCCATGATGTCATAGTCCAGAACAGTTCCAGACCAGAGTCCTGGATTCACATCTGTATAAGGCATATTCCTGATGTCCATATGACAAGCACATGGCAAACTGATCTGGCATCTTGTAACACTGTGTGACGACTTGGTGATACGTCCTGTGACTTGATATTACACTCTAAGCGCTGTGAACTAGCGCTGAGGGAAATTTAACAACAAGGGCCCATGTGCCACGATACATGGACAACTACTATTGCTCCCCAAACCCCAAAACATAAGTAAGTAAGTAGGCAGTAATGTGGCCGTGGTTGGGTTCTGAACCGTAGTTCAAACCTTGAACCATAGGACCAAATCGATGGCTCAATCCGGGTTAGGTCCAGTTTATGAACCTGTAAAGTTGGTTTGGTTCTGAGTTCAACAAATAAGTGAGCTTAGTGAACCGCGTTCAAACCGAACTGAACCTTTGGGAACTAGAACCTGAAGGTAGCTTTGTAACTATAAGAAATGGTGAAGAAAGTGCAAAGAAAGTGTGAAAACATGAGCAAATGTGCTTAATTGAACATAGTTGCCTTATTTGGGCTGCCGTATTGTGCTGAGAATGGGCGCTTGCTTGTTTATCGCAAGTGAGCGCACTGTTCATGTCAACACTCTTGTTTGCAATGGCGAGTATTGGCTTGTAAAGTGAGTAAACATTTATTTTAAATATATGTGCACACTTAGACTGCAAGGGAGGACAGGGATCACAATGCACAGTCCATGTACAGCTCAGTAATGACCATCTGTGGCAACTTGCCGGTTCTCAGTTTAAACCGGTTCATGAACCCAAACCTAACTACATGAACCAGTTTATAAAAAAGTAATGGTCCCATTCAGTTTTCAGTTCAGGTTCACTACTTACTGCTTAGTTCAGATTCGAGTTCTGCTGACAGAGGTCAAAGACCAGACCAAACCAAACTCGCGGCCATACTATGAATACCTCATGAGTGCATTTCACAGGTTATGGACAATTGCACACCCATCAATGTCATCTGCCATAACAATTCAATACTGCCAGGCTTAAAGACTCTCTCAGTTTGTAGCAATGGCCGCGCTAGCAAATTGACTCTTGCTGGTGTAACATGTGGAGAGTCAAGAGTCTCTGCATTCTCATTGCCATTCACTATACTCAAATTACCTAACTTACAGTTTACCCTACTCAGCTCTTCTACACGAATTTGGTTTCCAAGCACAGCCTGACTCATCTACATGCTGCCATGCACACTATCTGTAACCAAAGGAGCCACGCAAAGCCAATGACTGGACCCCACTCCTTGGAGCATCGCAATAGGCCAGGTAATTGCATGCTGCTCGCGGACCAATGACGACTACACTGAAGAGTATCTGAGACTGGCTCAAAGCTACTAAGGACCAAAAAACCCTCAGCTCACGCACTTAATCTAGACTACATGAGTTATTCAGTGGTTTAGTGGTATGCATCCACTAACTCACATTCTGTGATTTACAAAACTGACTTTGGGATATCTTTGATTGCGCATGGCGGATTCTTATAAGTACCTTACTTATTACCACCGGCAGAGCCAATGGAGAGGATTACAAAGGGCCTTATCCTCTAACAGTCCTTTTATCTGCTTCTATCACTGCAAAGGCTTCCCCAATCAATGTGATTGCTTCAATAGCGGCCTCTGATACTTTATTACATTCCGCCATAGATTGGCTTTTAAGTTAGATATGTGATGCTTCTCGGTGAGATGTCAACAATAATTAGTACAACTGTACCAGGCTGTGACACTCCCAATGGAAGGGAAATAGTGATGACAGTCTTCAAGTAACTAGCTGGGGAACAGATCAGCTCAAGATTGGCTTTCTTGGTTGCAAGCTGTAACTACTTATGTAAGTCCAATCCTAAACTGTACAGTACCACTTGGTATCCTCGTGTATATACTAGAGCAGTCCAAAACAATAGAGAAACATCACGGAAACCACGAGTATTGATGAAAGAACAATAGATAGGGGTTGAAAACAATGGAAATGAAAAGAATACCCTAGAGGCGCTCAGAATTTCATAACATAGCCCCCTCTCTAAGAATCACGTCCTTGTGATTTGTGCAACTCGACATCTCGATTGGTGCAACCTGTTTCCCAATTGTACAACCTTGAACTGATATGCTCGATGAACTGATCATTGTTGGATCGAAAAGCAGTAGGAGGAATTTGAATTGTTAAGGGACGGAGAGCGCCCGGGTATGCGCTTGTAGAAGGCGTTGATGAGGTTCTGACAATGGGTAAGATTGGATCGGGGTTCCCAGGTATACTTGCGTGGACCGGTTTTGTGCTTCCATAGAACCTTATATTTGAGAATTCCCTTATCCAACTTAGCATCTAGGATCTCTTTGACCTCATGTTCTTGTATGCGTCAATTAGGTCTGGTACTTTGGGTTCATGTGCCTGGGATTTGTAGGTGGGTTTTTGGAACAATAATAGCCACATCTCATTGAGCATGGAGTAGATCTTTCTCCATATCTTGGGAAGTTCAAGCTCGTAAGTGGAGGCGCTGTGCTTTTATTTGACTTTGAACAGGCCATAGCATTTGTTGTCGAGCTTCTTCATTAGTTGATCAGTGGTGATATTGGTCCCTTCAAGCTAGACAAGGTCTCCTGGCTTGCATCCACTTGTTTTCTCTTCCGTCGGTCGGAAGCGCTTCATCATCTCCTGTGCTAATCCAATAGCTGTCTGCGTTTCTTCTTGCACTGATTTCGTTTGATTCACAAAGTCTCTCACAGTCTTCTTACTCTGGTATGGTTCATTTCGGAGTTAGAGTGGTAACCCTTGTTGACAAAGAAGAGAGTTTGTTCAATGGAGCTATTGACTTTGTTGTTGTACAAGAATGATGCGAGGGGTAACCATTTAGCCCAATTGGATTGTCAGTAGTTGATGAAGAGTCGGAGGTACTATTCAACTTCAGCATTAATCTGTTCTGTCTGACTGTTAATCTGCAAGTGATAGGTGGTGGATGCATTGGCTTTGATTCCCAGAGACTGGTAGAGTTCAGAGATGTACTCGTTCTTGAACTCTGCTTCTTAATCAGTGACAATCTTTCATGGGATACCATCATGAGTGACAACATGGTTATATAGGATTTTACTCCATCCTTGCTCGTTGAGCTCAATTGTGGAGGGAATGCAAATTATCTGTTTGGAGAACATACAGACCATTATGATGATAGCATTGAATCCTAGTGGCCGGGAGGAGTGGGCCGATCTTATCAACAGAGACAATTTCCCAGGGTCGGAGGCAATTACATTTGAATGAAGCGGACTGAGTTTGGATCTGGTGTGTACTTTGGTCTTCTGACATTTGATGCATCCTTTGACATACTTCCTGATGTCTTTGCAAATGTGTGGCCACCAGTAGTTGCACATAATTAACTTGTGGGTCTTGTGTTGACCCAGATGTCTAATAAGGTACAAGTCGTGGTGGTGCTTGATGATCTGTTTGCAAAGTTTCCAAATGTATGGGGACGTAGATGCAATTTTTCCATGTGACCAATCCTTCTTTGTCTTCCTTCTAGTCTGCTTCTTTCTTTGCTAGTGCTATTGTAACTACTTTTTCCTTATTGGCCTTGTACTTTTTAATATCTACTAGCCATTCCGTTGCTGGTCCGTCAAGTATGTACTGATTTATACTATGCAGAACTAATTCACGAAAGTATTCTGGTTTTAATACTACAATGTCTGTATTGTCATTCTTTCCATGCTCGTATCCAAACTGTCGTGAGAGTCCATCTGCCTTTCCTTTGGTTCAACTGGGTTTGTGTTAAAGCAGGAAGTGGTACTCGGCAAGTTTGGCACACCGTCGGGCTTGCTGCCGGTTCAGCTTCTGTGGTTTTCAGAAGTACTCCAGGTTTTTGTGATCTGTTCAGATTTTGAAGTTCTGCCAAGCACCCATTAGGTATTGGCGCCCATTTATTAAGTGCCGACATGATGGACATGAGTTCCTTATTATATATCTCATAGTTGCACTCGGTAGCTATGAATGCTTTGGAGAGGAATGCAACGGGCTTCCATTTGCTATCCTGGTATTGCTTGAGGTTGCACTGTAGGCAAAGTCAGAAGCATCGCATTCAATCTAGAACTTGTTTTTGTCTATTGGCATTGCCAGAACCGGAGCAGAACAGATTTAGTTCTTGAGTTCTTGAAGGCTTCAGCTTGCTCGGAGTTTCACACAAACGTAGCATTGCCAGTGAGGAAAGTGAGTGGTTTTGCAATTTTGCCAAAGTCTTTGATGAATCATTGGTAGAAGTTGGTAAAGCTGAAGAACGCCTGAATGTCCCGTTTGCATGTGGGTTTTGGCCATTTCCTGACGCCTTCTACTTTGACGGGATCCATCTGGACTTGTCCTTTGAAGATGATTATGCCGAGGTACTTGATCTCAAGCCATTCGAATTCGCACTTCTCTGCCTTGAGGTACAATCAGTGTTCTTGCATTACATCCAGAACTCGCTGCACAATGCAATGATGTTCTTCCAAATCCTTAGTATAGATCATAATGTTGTCAATGTAGACCATCACATGTCCTTCTTGGATCAGATCTTGAAAGATGTCATTCATCATTGTCTGGAACGTGGCTGGCAAATTGGTGAGACCAAAAACATGACTAAGGGTTCGAAGAGTCTGCAGTTTGTGATGAACGCCGCCTTTTCTTTATTGCCTTTCTTGATCCAAATGTTGTTGTAGTCCTATCTGATGTCTAACTTCGCAAAGTACTTGGACCCTTTCAGCTTGTCTACCAGTTCCTGGATCGGATGAAGTGGGTAACAATTTTTATAGTTAAATTGTTAAGCTTTTGGTAGTCCTGTACTAGTCGAAGCGAACCATCTTTCTTTTTAACAAAGAAGAACAGAGCTGCCTATGGTGATTTGGAAAGGCGGATATATCCATATCAAAAGTTCTCTTCTAAGAAGTTATTTAGCATTTTCTGCTCATCTAGCGTATGTGGGTACAATTTTCCTCTAACCAGCATAGTGCCTAGTGTTAACTCAATCGTGTGATTCTACAAGCATCATTCTGGCAGTAAATCGAAGTTTTCTTTAGCAAAGACATCCTTGTACTCATGGTAGTGCTCAGGGACGAGTTTTTCAAAGGGTTTCTTTGCTTTCTTAGCATTTTCCTCGATTGCCAGATCTATAGCTATGTTGGTTTTGGCACAGATGTGAGCGCCACCTGTTGTAACATAGCGTTGCCTGTTAAAAACAAAGATTTGTTTTCCCTCCTCAAAATGAGCCTCCAGATCATTCGGGATTTCGTGTTTATCATCCTCAATGCCAATTAGGCATTGTACATAATCACAAGTGGCTGGACATCTATTAAACTAGAGTGTGCGATCTTTCCAGTTGATTGATGGGTTGTGCAATTCTAACCACTCATAACTGAGGAAAATGGAGGTATTCCCAAGGTTTGTAATAGCGAATGACATTTGTTCCACATAATCCTGAATTTTAACTCTAAGATCAACACATTCCATGATCAAACCTCCGACATTGTGACTGCCGTCAGCATTATACACTGGAATTAGAACAGGCAATTTAGTCGTTGCAATGCCATGTTCCTGTATGAATGTCTGATTGATCAAAAATCCAGTGCATCCAGAGTCTAGAAGGGCTTTTATTGAAAAGGATGCAGAGGAGTCCAATGTAGTGATGATCATTGGAATATCAATCTGATTGCCTTTTCGGCCTCATATGTATCTCGGGCGGCTTTTAGTTTTGAAAGGTATATTGTAGCTTCATCTCGTGACATAGAAGCAATATTTTGGGCACTTGCTAGTGTGGCATCTACTTGACACTTTGCATGCACCTATCCTTCCAGAATCTTAACAGCCGCTTTGGCATTGTACGTGGTCTACTGATGGACCCACGCTAGAGTCTACAAGACTTCTCTCACTCATTTGGGCTTTGGCACAGGTTTTTCTTCTTAACTATCGGTGCAGACATGTTCTCTGGTAACGAACAGGGAATTAAGCATGGTGTTAAACTGCCATGCTGCTCAGCAGACGCCTCTTTAGAATAACATTGTGATAACTCGTCTAACACTATGGTACAACAGTAGTCGAGAAATAATTCTAGGCTCTTCACGTCTGTGCTTTCACTTGAGCCACCTGAAAACCCTTGAGAAGTTTCATGAACAAGGATTCAACCACGCAATGAATGTGTTCCTCCATTCCATCAGGGAACAAATCAGCTTGGGCCAACAATGGCTTAGGCTTATTGTCCTTTTTATCAGGAAGGTCCGTGGAAACACCATGCACCTGACGAGGTTGCTTCGGCACAGGGCAGTTGCATGACAGGCGTCCTTTCTGATGGCAATTGAAACAAAGCCCTTCCTTTCAAGCTCTGTCTAGGTTCATTGGCTGGCTGGCCCATAGGTTATGCCGGTTCTATCTCAACAATCTTGTTGAAGTGCTTGGGTCTGTGAGGACGCTGCTGGCGCTTGACTTTGAGTTTGTGGCTTGGGAGCCAGCTTGTGGGACCGAATGCCCCTGAGGTTCTTCTGGCACTGGTAGTGCCTCCTCTGGTTCTTGTCCACATTCTCGACAATGCGCATGTATGCGAGTACCGTTTTGGAATGTCTTTCCAACTCCAAACTGCATCAAGGACTTGCTTCTGAAGTGCTTCATCGAGATAGTCAATAAGAATTACTGACTGCTTGCCAAGCTGCTCCTGAAGTGCGCTGTATTCCGCGCGAAGCGTACATCTCAAAGTGCATTTTAAATTCTCAAATGCTCATGTTTCCTTGCTTCAGCTCCTTCAGCTTCTGCAAGGCATCTCAGTGTCAGTTATGTGAGAATTGCTTGACAAGTCTTTGTTGTAAACTCCCCCAATCTGCACGTGCAAAATCAGTGCTTTCGAGATAAGCTTCAGCCCACTCTCTAGCTGATCTACCCTGCATGTAGAACAGAACAAATGTGATTTTAGCGCAATCTGATTGGAGCTTTTTTTGGTGGTTTGTGAAGATGTTCAGCCTGATTTGCTTCCACCAGGCTTCCTAATCTTTCCGGCTGCTGTTGAAGGTGTCTGGCTTGTTTGCTAGACCATTGTGATCACGTTCATTATCATCATCGTCATCGTAGTGATTTCGATTTCCTCGTCTGCCACCTCCGGAACCGCTGCCTCCGCCTCGCTATTACCTCCATAGAAGAGTCCTCCGGCCGGCTAGTCTTTCGGTTGCTTGCCACTTGTCATATCATCTCAGGCTCCCAGGCCACGAACTCTACAACATTGGCATATCATATTCCCTTCAGCCTGTGAGCAGGGTTGTTCTTGACATTGCCTAATTAGGGTTGTGCCTTCTAAGAAGTGGAAGTAGATTTGTTTATTTCTGAGAATCAAACTACTATAGTTCGCATTTATACATTTGCAGGCTTTGGAGTAATTCGTCTCCAGACCTGAGTATGCTAGGGTAGCGGTGGCTATAGTGTCAGCTACTTGTAGAATTCAACCTGCTCAGAGTGATCAGATAGTAAGGTGTCTCCATTGTCATGGTCCTCGTTCTTTTTATTGGGCAACAACTTCTCACCTTCGGATTCGGGGGATGATAGGGACTAGAGCGCGGGGTTTGGAAATCAACTGGTAACAGCTAAAGGATGACTGTGGGAGTGGGTGGATTGATGGCAGTGTTGTCAGCCTTCACGTAGTATGATGAGTACTTGCGCTTAGTTTCTAGATTTACTGCGCAAGTTTCACACTTAACATGTGGCTTAGTGTTTTTGTGAATGCACCTCAGGTCGCTGGCATAAATACCACTTGCCATCATGTTTCTGATAAATTGGTCTCCCGTGAGCCATGGAAAAATGATGGGGTGGTCCTATATAAGGGCAGCTTTTGCCTCCAGCTATACATGAGTAAAGCCTATTTAGGCAACCTGCAATACTCTTCAACCAAAATAAAGAGCATAAGGGTAGACATTGTCTTAGAGGAATACAAGTTCACAGCATGTGTTACTACTGATACGGCTATGAGTTACTAGTGTTCTGCTATTTGATCCCGCTGCGGTCTACCGACTTCTCGGTTGCAGCTTGATTCTAAAGGACACGAGCCTAAAGAATGCATGTCTTGCCTTCCGATTACCACCTTTACTAGTTTCCCACACCCAGAGGTGCGCCAAAGGTTCTCAGCTGATCAAAAGCACTAGGTTAGAGTGTCTAAGGTACAGCTCTCCGAGATAAAGCTTGGAACCGTTGAGTTGGATTAACGAGGTACTGATTAGGTAACTAGTCATGTGCGCATAGGGTAATGATACAGGGGATGGTAAATACTAAGGTTCATGGGCTGTCCCCTTGCAGGTGATCACGGTCCAGTGTACTAGGGTTTCTGGTTTGAAACTCAATCTATGCAATCTTCCTATATAGGACGGACTAGGCAAAAGGGTAGATGTATTATTTTGGATAGAACGGGCGGAGCAACGAGAGATCGTTGCAAGATGATGCAGATAGTCTTAAGCTTATATCAACAACAACTAGTACAACTGTACCAGGCTGCAACACTCTCAACGGAAGGGAAATAGTGGTAACAGTCTCCGAGTAACTAGCTGGGGAACATTAGGAAATACCTAAATGTGCGTAGTTCTGGGTGTTCTACACTGGCGTTTGTAGTGCATGTAGTGATGGCGCATGGTGTCATAAATTGACATAGTGCTGTATACTTGAAGTACTGTACTGTGTACTAATCTGTAGTGACTGTACTGCTGGTTAGTGTATGATGATGACTTCTTAAGGATATCAATTGACTCAGGCTTCATAAGATAGTAGTAGCAAAAGTCAAGATGATGTATTAATATATTGGCATAATATACACTAAGTGCTGACAAGAAATCATGGCAATGAGCTGGATTATACCAAAGCATAGTTTAAATACCTGAAGGCTCAAATCCTCCTCCAACCCATGTCCTTTTGCCTAGAGTGCCTTGTCGCTTGACAGTCATGGTGCCTTAATTCACTCTCCATGCTCGTCCTCCCAAAGTGCATGGCCACATGTGCGCTTGGCACTACAACAGCTTTGCAAGCTTTCTAGTTTTATGAGATACGCGGTCATTGGCTGGATACACACCTTGTCCTCAAACAAATGTGCCCACAGTTCACAGCTACTATGAGCATCTGAAAAAAACCCCCTTACTATTCCTGCCTAATGCATGCCGATAAGCACTAATTTATTGCACATAAGCATCAAAGTAACACAACTAGATAAATATATACATAAGGCCAATAAGGCAGTTTAGTGAGGTCCTTTGCTAATTGTCTTAATTATTCTATATATTAGGGCAATTAGTTCTATTTCTCAGCTATTTGTTTCCTTACTGTCCTATTTTGTTCCTTACATGCAGCTATAATACCACTACTGCTTGACTAGTCATCTGATAAATCCCCTTCTTAATTTAACCTGATGCTCTGTATTGCATATTTAGTCATCTACGTACAAGACTAAGCTACCCAACACAACAAACTACTTGTGCTGTGCAGGTAAGCCCATGCACCATGCACTATACTCACCAGCATTGTGACATGCCCATCTGTGTGTTGTATCTGTCAGTAACATACTTACATGCACCACTACTCCCACACTCGTGAAATCAGCACCAGCCCTTCGACGGGGCACTTATCAGCATCGGTCTGCACGTATCATGCTTCTCCACATCCTGTGCACCAGCACTGCATAGTGCGCATGCTGCGCTCATTAGCGCGGCTGCGGTAGCTTGCCACCTTAGTCTCTCGTGCGCCATTGGCGCCGTGGCATGCTCACCTGCCGCCAGCCCGCGCTGTATTATGCTTTGCCACGTCCTGCACGCTGGCATCGGGCGTAGTGCACATCTGTCACACTGCGAACCCAAGAGATAAATTCTGGGATTTATTGTGTCAACATGGGAGTCTGAACAAATGGCCAGCATGTTACACAGATTGATTAAATATTCCATTTTAGAGAAATACAACTTAAATAAATGCGTAAATCTGCACTAACTCTGTATCCTTCTGATAACTCACAGAGCTTTATTCTGAGAATAAATCCCTTGTATCTCTCGTAGCTATTCTGTGGATTTAATGGACACATTACTTGTAAGCAACAAGATAAATTCCTTAGACAATAAATAAGTCGCACATGTATCCAGCATAAAATACAGAGGGCTTCAGAATACATCTGGATTTATTGTGGCAATATATTCCACCTAACGCAGTGAGAGATATTGAGGTCACATAGTCAACATAAGTAAGATAAAGAACACAGATATATTCATCATAAATCATGTACCGCGATATCTCCAAGATAAATCCAGCAGGACCTTGGACATTTAGAAACATAGATGTCTACTGGAATGTAGTTAGACATAGACTCATTCATTATGAGACTTTTGATTACTGACAATAAACTTACTAGTATGCTTATTGGTGTATTCAGATACAACTGCAAATTCAATAAGGACTATCTTTGAACTTTTGGCGACATTGCACAATGGTGGCAACAAAGCACAGGTTTGCATCGTGCGAAATATAACACCGTGAAGCACTTACATGTTTATGCCCCATGGGGACTTTGACTGACAATGCTAATGCTAGCCAACATCAAAACAGTGCAATCTGGCTGAAGTTGTTAACTTGGGCAACAAAGTTCTATGAATATGCCACCATTGTGCAAAGTATACAAAAGTTGATAGCTCTCACTAGATTTGCAATTGTATGTGAATCTACCAATGCACATTGTGTGTTTAGTGTCTATAGTCAAAAGGCTTATGTTGAATGCAACTAACTACTATCTTCTATAGACATCTTTGTTTCTAAGGCCCCGGCGTCTGGCTAGATTTATCCTGGAGATATGTAGTACATGATTTATAATGAATATATCTGCGTCCTTTATCTTACTTATATCAACCATATGTCCGCAATATCTCTCACTGCATTAGGTGGAATATATTGCCACAATAAATCCCACAGACGTATTCTGAAGACCTCCATTTAGTTTATGCTGGATATGTGCGACTTGTTTCTTACTTATCTAGTCGATTTATCTTGTTGCCTATAAGTAATGTGCCCATTATGAATCCACGTAAAAGCCACGTAGAGATATCAGGATTTATTCTCAGAGTAAAGCTCTGCGAGTTATCGGAAAGGATATAGAGTTAGTTAGGTAGATTTACGCATTCATTTAAGGATATATTTCCTATAAAGG
>JAKOGH010001209.1:0-10845 GCA_024811115.1 Terana coerulea
CCCAGTAGAACCCCAGCTCGGTGGCACCCAGAGGTCGTCGATAGACTGCATGGTCGCCGCCGGGGTCAACACGTCGCCAAGTTGGGATTTTCAGGAGGTCCATGGCGTATGGGAGCAAGAGGTAGAGGGAAGTCCATGCAGGTTTCTTCATCATGTATTAACTTGGTCACAGGGGCCGATTGTATGTGACTGAGCGCATGGTTGTATGAGTCAAATATGAAACAAAACCTTGGTAACCGATCAGTGACCTTCGGGTACTACTTTTCACCATATACTCACAGCCGGACTCTAGCCTCCTTGCATCGAGTCGCCGAGTGTCTTCATGACTTGCAGAAGGCAGGAGCACTGTAGATCGTGCCGGTGATGGCAAGAAAGCTAATTGGCGCTAATTTCATTGCGCCGATCCCTGGTCACAACTTTGCAATTGCTTTCAGCACCATCATAGATTCTCAACAAACGTCCAAAATTTCATATCTCGGAAGTGAATGCTATTTATACAAGGTACAACAGGGACCTATACTTGATCGTACACCCATCCCGCTCCGTCATGGAAACGCCAAATCAAACCCGCCCGCCGCGATACTCGCCAGATACACCGCCGTCTCGCCCAAGATGACGAGGCGGCCGTTGCCCGCGAAGATGAGGTTCGCGCTCGTTGCACCGGTGAAGAACTTGCCGAGCAGCGTGCCCGCGGCGTCCCACACCTGCGCGCCGTCGCCGCAGCCGGCGTACACGTTCCCGCGCGTGTCGAGCTGGATGCCGTCCGCGATGCCGGTGTCGACGTACGCGAAGACGCGGCGGTTGCTGAAGGCGTAGCTTTTCGGGTCGACGTCGAATTGGTAGCTGTTGATGGGTTGAAGTCAGCGGTGTGCTGGCAGCGTGAAGGAAGCAGGACGTACATGGTTGCCGGCAAGGGTCTGGTTCATGCCCATGAATCCTCCGGAAGAGCCCGTGTCTGTACTACATACAGAGGATTGGTACGTTAGCGCAACCGTTATTTGAGCGCATATAACGGGTAACGTACATGAATGCGATCTTCCCGTCTTCCGAGAATGCAATACCATTGCATTTATTGAATCCGTCTGCCACAACCTTCACGCGACTAGTCGTAGGATCAAAGCGGTACACCTGGCTCGGCATGAGAGGTGCAGGTCGGAACTGGTTCAGGAATCCGTATCTGCAATATTCAAGTCAGCATACTACTTCAGAAGCGAACGAAATCCACATACGTGACATCAGTGAAGAAAATCATCCCAGACTGCCTGGTGGATTTTTTACATCGTTCAGCGAATTAAATTGTCTTCCAAAGAAGTTGTCGAGAATGACGGTGGCGTTGTTCGGAGAAGCGGGGTTCACGAGTGCAACGCTCGGCGGGAGCGGTCCGCGGCCGCTGTTCACGAGGATGAGGTTGCCGTGAAAGGGGCCTGTGCCGCCGTTTGTCATTTGTATTGTGTCCGGAAGGTCTAGCTGGGTAAGATCCACCGATTATCAGCCAACGCTCTCAGCGACAAAACAGGAAAGACGCACCGCCGTAACCGTCACATTCAACACACTCGTCTTACTCCCACTCGCCTTCACCGCGCTCGCCACCTCCTTCAAGCTGATCTTCGACACCCTGTTGTTGTGCTCCAAATCACTAAACCCCAGCGGCCCACCGTCGTTACTCGCGAAGAAGACCTCATCTGTGGTGGGCACCCAGATCGGCGCCTCGTGCGCGAACGCAAAGCCGGGGTTACTCGCGATGACACGGATGGACGGCGCGGTGCCTAGGATGTTGAGGAACTCGGGGTGCAGGACCTGGAAGAAGGGCGGCGTGCTGTTCGTTGGGTTAAGGAATTGGGTGAAAGCGGAGGTGCGGAAGGTGCCGTTGTTGCCGAGGACGGCGAATGACTTGGGGTCGACAAACTACGAAACGGCTGCTGAGATACAAGCCATAGCGAAGCGTGGATGAGACGTACCACTGCTTGAGGCGGAAGATTCGTGAGTGCCCCATCGTTGGATGCGGCGGCATGGTGCACGGCCCACCACGCAGAAAAGGGCAGCAAACAAAGAGCGAAATACCGAACGACATGGCGAGCCACTGATCTCTACCCATCAGCCGACTGCAGCCCGTGTATAAGTAAGTACGCTGGGAACACACGCCGTCATAATGAATGTGAAGGATTTATGCGGCATCAGGTGTCAGCGGTCTGAGAAAAAGTTTGCGCTCGACCTTCAGGAAGGCGGGGCATGGGAAGAGGGGTGTATATGCAGAGCACGAGATGCCATGAGACGCCGCCCTTGTGATCTCCGCGTAAATGGCGAGAGAATGCAGCTGCTGAAGCGTGTCCGCCAAACGACACAACCAGTACAGCGTAGCCTGCCTTGGCTTGCTTCTTGAGCTTGGGATATGCTTTGTCCCAGGGCATTGGAGGCTACGAGTCACGAGACATGGCTGCATACTCTATTTCTGGGCAGCGTTATGTTGGAAGCAGGAGTTGAGTGACGTCGCGATCGATAGGGCCATAATGATAGAGTAGAGAGTGTGTTCTTCAGTCAAATGGGCGGGATACTGAAGATGGCTGTCGAAAGTCGCTTCAAATCCCGCTGGAAATGCCGGATGGCCGAGGCATCGTGGCGTTCACGTGGCGAGGCGCTCAAAGCCCCGCGTCGCGGTCTCGCGGAGTCGACGACGCGACGACGACGCGAAAGGTACGAGTACTGCTTAGTCGGGCAGAGTCAGAAGGCAAAGCACGCAACGAGTTGAAAACAGTGTTTTCAGTGTTTTATTTCCGTATATCGAATACAGTGTGGTTTACAGATTAGTAGTAAGACAAGAGTGTAGTAGTTCAATAGTAGTTCGTACAACAGTAGTTTCCAGATGATGAGAGTGAAGATGAACACGAGTGGATTCAGATGAGGAAACGCGATAGGAAAATTAGAACAAAATCGTAAGAAGACATGAGGAGATCGTCGTCAACCGATATCAAATGGGCCAACGTCCTTGTGAGATTGAGCAAGCCTGAGACGTAATGGATAGGGGAAAATGGCCTTCGTGAGTGGATGGGCGCTGTACATTGCAGAGTGTTCGAGGGGCAGTAGTCGATGCCCCATGGATGGATGGACGAAGCTTGAAGAGATGCGGGACGCGTTGAAGAGTATCTGTACAACACAAAGTTGAAGTAGGGTCGAGGGTAACAAGGCGACGCGGCAGCTCACCCAATAGGACCGAAAGCATACCCTACTTGCGGCCCGCCTTCCCCTTCGCGACCCTTCGCTTGCCAGCCTTGGGCGCCGCCGCCGCCGGGAACCACATCTTACGACGAAACTTCTCATTCACGCACCCGATGTTCGGGTTCATCAAATGGCGCCTCAGCACGTCCTTGCGCACATGCGCCTGCCAGCACCCGCCGACGTAGTCCTGACGTGGAACTCCCGCACGTCCTCCTGGCTGAACTCGACGCCGTAGAGCACCGCTATGGTGGCGGGCACGCCCGTGCACACGATCGCCTGCGGACGTGCGTCGCGACGTGCCGGTCCCAGTCGTTCGCGCGCTCACCGGCGACCAGGTTCCTGCAGAGCGAGCAGCGTGCGGCCGCCCCTCATGCATCTCGCGCGCACGTCGGCACGATGTCGCTCTGCTGAGCGCGGTGCTGGATGCGCGTGAGCGTCGCGGGGGCGCGCCCGTCGGCGAACGGCACTGAACAAGAGAGGGGGAGGAGGCGGGCGGAGACGACGAGGACGAAGAAGCGTATGGCGAGGAAGGGGAGAGGGGTACGGCGCGACGGAGCTGCGGGCGGCGGTGCTACGCCGGGGTGTCGTGTTCTTGAGCTGCGACTTGGGTTGACGCGCGCGACAGGGGCGTGGAGAGGGGGCCGGGGAAGGGTACGAGGAGTGGTGGTAGTCGGAGTCGTCCGCGACCGAGCTGGCTTGGTACTCACTGAAGCCTTCGCCAATACTCGTGTTGTCTGACGTGGTCCACTGATTGCTGGAAGCGATGCCGAAAGTAGGAAGGCTAATCGTCTCGCGTCTCGGGTGTACAGTATAGAGTGGATGCTGGACTAGGTTGTTTAGGTTGCATGGCCGGTCAAACTGGGTGCTGAGAGACAACTCGGGCGAGGCGAGGGAGAGCAATGAGGAGTTGGACGAGTCGTCAAGGAGGGGATTGCTACATAACAGGAGTATCAGATACCCATACAAGAGGATCAGTGACAAGGTCAACCCACAAGTAGTCCAGCTCTGCGTGGTCGCGCTGAGACGCGTTCAGGGTTTGATCAAAGGAGGTAGGGTCACTGAAGAGCATGGAGACGTCGCTAGGTGAGATGTACGGCAGCATGAAGTCGTTGTAGGGAGGAGGCTGCTGGGCGTAATCGAGTGTGGCCTGGTCGAGGCAGGCCAGACGATCAGCCCAATCATTGGGGTTCTCGAGGGAGAGGGAGGAGGAGGGAAAGGCCATGGCTGAGCCGCGCAGGAGAGGAGGGCGTTGGTGCGTTCAAAGCCATAATCGCAGTGGCTTTTATATAGCTGTCGCGCGAGGGGATGGTAGAGACCAGGTCGATGGCTCCTCCGTCACCGGTCACCGTCGAGGATGCCCGGAAGCCAGGGACGGTACTCGCCATCACTCGATCATACTCGAGATCCCAGATGTGAAGGTGTGAAGGGTCGTCCTGTAGCCAATGACAATATTCGCTCGGAAACACGGGAACCTGCCTAATCGGGATATCCTCGAGTGGTCACTTGAATCACGCTCAGCGTGTCACCTCATTTAGCGAAGCGCCCCAGCGCTGTTGCACACTGTCGCCCGACCGCTGCCTCCATGGGCTCGGCGGATGGGCTGCACGACGAGCACGAAGCTAAAGGTGATATGTAAGTGATTTCTGAAATCCTAGCAAGATCTCTCTCTCAGTTGCAGTACTGCTTGAATGCAAGGTGATTACTTACGTATATCGAGCGATGAGGCAATGACGTTGGTTGCGCTCACCGTCGGACACGCTGAGCAAAGGCCTTTACTAGCCGTCGAGGATCATGAGCACAAACTGATGGTATGTGACTGATTGTTACAGGCGCTGTGACTCCATGTAACTGCGACCTACTTTGGACCCTGATTTTGAGGACGTCTGGGAAATGGTGATTCTCCCAGGAGAATTGGGAGAATTGGGAGAATTGAGAATTTGAATGGAGGGCGCTTGTTAGCCTCTGTCACGGCGATCGCGTTCAAACGGCTGAATTGGGACTTGCGCTTGATCCGCCTTGCCCCGTTTAGGTACTACTGTTTGCCGCTCAACCGCTGCTCGGCGTTGGACGTCGGTGCAGGGTTAGTATACCACCTCGTAGTGATTAAATCATTCTATTCCGCTACCATATTATGCCTGATTAAATTTGCGCTCTTCCAAGCAAGTCAGGCACTAATATAGTGCTAGTTAAGCACCCTTGCAGTCTGAATACTGTCGGCGCTGTGTATAACTTGCGCTGACTGGAATGCCTGCCTCCAATATCGTTTGCCTGTGTATAATAGCGCACATATACTGCTAGATTATCTGATACATTTCAAACCCTCAAACACATGCTTCTTTCTCGTCGGAGGGCCCGCTGAAGCTGAGTGGAGAGGCGCTTCCGGAGACCTACTTAAAAAGGCAATGATACGGGGCTAGCGCCATCCGCCAGGAGCCGTATTTGGGTGATCGGGAGGGACAAATGGCTGTGACGTGATGGTCACGCCCGCATTGCCGCATTCTCCCATTCTCCGGGAGAAAAGGAGAATCACCATTTCACAGTCTTTCTGGATTTTGACAACGACTGCAGTATGCCAAATGCAACGAGGCCCTGTTCCCAGGGTTCGATGGCGCGTGTTCCGTTGGATCAAGCAGAAACAAAGAACCCTTTGCGGGAAGCAGCGTCTTGCCTTCCAGGCGGGAGTGGCGACCAGCACTGATCAGATTAGCAAGTTAAGTTTACAAAGTCCTGAGTATTCCCACCGACAGCCTGAGCTACAGCATGTGCAAATCCCCCAGCCCCTGCATGCTGAATTCTGAGTGAAGCTTCCGGGGACAGTACGAGATCGATTGGGCTTCCAACCATCAAGCAGTCACAGATCATCACGCAGTAGGACGGGCCAAGTCACGGTGCCATTTTGACGGCTTTCACCGTTCAGGACGGCGGACAGAGGCCTTTGCTCACCGTCTGCAACAGCGAGCTTGTTAGATCCAAACGTAATGGCGATTTGCGATTGCCACTTACCGGAGAGGATGCTTTCCATGTTTGCAGTTTGGTTGATATGATGTCTGTGGTACTTGTTGAGGAGTGAAAGAATGCCATGCAACGGTCGGTGCTCGCTGCGTTCAGCGATGCCAAGCCTCTCGCGCCCGGTCCCCGACGGTGGGATGATATAGACGCCGCACCGGCCCTCCGCGCCCGGTACGATAGCGTGACGGGACTAGTGACCGTACGCGTACTGCCTTGCAATAAGATGGGAATGACGGTGTACTGTCAATTTGCCGAGCGGGACACGGCTGGTCGCAGTGTGCGCCTTCTGTGTGGAACAAACCATGCGTAAATCATGAGCTCTTTCCCACGTATATGAATTCCACGAGACCTCGACCTGGTCCATGGTGTTTCCTTCTGCCATATATGGTGCGGATTCAGACGTCGTGCACTGCTTGAAGCAATTGTACTGCTTCTGCCAACTGCCGGGCCCCTCCGTCGGGTTCTATTGCACATGCTGCCAGCGCAGATCTACGTACCTAGATGTTGTCACACTACCCTAACCTCACCGCTTCTCCGCGATGATGTCACTGTCAGCATGTCTGGATGGGAATGTGCACATTCAAGCAGCTTCAGCTGTACTTGCTGTAAGCTACTCAGAGTGTATTCTTCCGCATTGAGCTACTGTACCAGTTGGCAACCAGTTGGATTATATGTCAAGGAGAGCCTGATGTAATGCAATTTGATGTTGCCGGGAACCTGGAACTCAACTCATGCCTGTGTTCACGGAAGGCTTGGTAATTTAATATGGGATGCTGAAATTCAAGCTTATATGTAGAGTAGAGGTACAATTCGAGCTAATTTTATGCTACTTGATAGAGCCACGGCCCGACTTCGCTATTGTGCGGCTGGAATAGACATCAGTAGCCACCAATAATGAGAAACAACGCCAGCACTCGCCTGGATTCAGCCCAAACGTCTCTGACAGGTCATCAAAGATCCCTCTAATTTCATGTGCGATAGTTATGTCCAATGCCCGCTTGCACTCGCCACACAACTGCCATGAGCGCAGCTCCTCCTGCAGCTGCATATATACTCCAATCGGATCGGCATGCAGGGACGCGGCGCCGGCAGCAGAGACTCCTTGGAGCTTCTCGTCGTGTTCGTGCATGCGTCTTCGAACCACGAGTTGGCATGGGCTTGCAAAGCGGTCTACTGGCAGCTCGAGATTGTCACCCTCAGACACCCACTCCCCTCGCAGAATTTGATCTTGTAGACCATAGCCCTCATTAACCTCTGCGGCACGTCCATTGCCTTCTGGAGCAGCACACGCTTCCCGCGGAAGTACCGCAACTCGTCGCCGCCGTCGAGCAGGGTCCAGCGTGTGGAACGGCTCTGCAGCTTAGGCTCTTTGCTGATACTAAACGGGTTCGGCGCGGCCGGCGCGACCCATGCGTCCTCGAGGTCCAGCGTCGACAGCACGTAGTACGCCGCGGGGAGAACAGCCGGCACGTCAAAGTCCGTCGCGAAGCGGACGGGGAGGCGGGCTCGGGGAGCACCGCGCCTGCGGCGTAGATGCGCAGAGGTGCGAAGGCGGGCCAGCCGCGCTCGAGCCGACGCTTGTCCGCCCAGAAGCGCAGGAAGTCGGGGAGCGTCGCGAGCCACTGATGCTGCAGCTATTGCACGAGCGCCGTGCAGAGCGACGCGACCTGGTACTTGCGTGCGGTCTGCATGAGCCCGTGTGCGTTTGCGGCGAAGTCGGGATCGTCGTGCTTGAATGGCGGGAGTCTACCAAGACGTTGTGGAAAGGTGACAGACGCGAAGAAGTAACAGGGACATACCCAGGCTTGTAAAACACGTTGAGTAAAGCGACGATGTCCTCTGCGCTGTCTGGGAGGCGGACGATAGGGGCTCCGTCGTACGTGTCGTGTTCGGCATCGCCAGCGGGAAGCGACATCATACCCGCAAAGACGGGTGAGTGTTGGGACATGATCACAGAGTGAACTCGGAACAGCATTGTGGAGCCCTCCTTGGTTGCAGCGGCGATGACCAAGTCTCCGTTTGTGAAGTGCAGCTCCTCATGGCGGGTAGTTTCCGTATACTAGTAGACGCGGGCGTGAGTGTTGACATTGTTCGTGTTGAAGGCAAAGCTGTCCGCCATTGAGTACGCTTACACAGTTCAAAGCAGTTGGGAACTCACAAGTCAATAATGCTGTAGAGCTTGCGGCTAGCCGCAGCCACGTTTAAGCCTCCGAGTGCTGAAAATTTCGATTTCTGCTCTCGATTAACAGAGGTTTAATATATTTGCTGACTACACTCAAAGGTTCCTTAGCGTGCAAAATAAGGTATTTGGGTCACGACAACATACTTGGTGCAATGGTTTTGCTCAGAAAGCCCCGATGACGTTATTTCGACTCTTGCAGGCTTGTCGGCGATGGGCGCTAAAAGCCACACGGTAGTGCGCTGAGCCGGGCTTTACTGTATAGACCGGGTTTCCTGCGGCGGATCAACACGTGTAACACGTTCTTCACCACGGTCCACGAGACCTCGAGACCTCCACCTCTGCATCGACCACTGCTCCGGCGGACGCGCCCGTCCCTCGTCCCTCACACCCACTGCATAAAGGACCGCGACTTAATGGCTTTGTGCCATGCACACCCCCGCCCTCGGAACGTGAAGCCCCCTCCCATGGATACCTTCTCCCCTCTCTTCGCGGGCGACTTCCTGCCCGACTGGTCACCCGCTGTGTACCAGGATGACCACTCCCACTTCGACTCTGAGTACGAGGTCTCATCCCTCCTTGCGGAGCAGCTTACCCTGCTTAGCCTTGATTGTCCCCAACCGCTTGGCTACGACTACCCGCTTGGCTGCGAGCAAGTCGGTGGAGGGTTTGGCGCATACACGGGGGCGAACAACGCGTCTGGGATGTTCGATGCATCTGGACTGGGAGGTGACGCTGTTACAGTGAACGCGTGAGTGCAGTTATTCATACGAACGCGACGCGTCTCAACTCCGCAATTAGCCTGGGGCTTTGCCATGAAGATTCGGGATTGGCGTATCCATCACCGACCCCCACCTTCACCAATGCACCCTTTGTACCGTCCTGCGCGGCATCTGCCGTCTCAAATCTGTTTATAAGACCGCTCCCCAGCGTGTTTGAGGACACATACTTCCCCTTTCCTCCTAGGTTCGGCGCAGTCTCAACCTCCTCGTTCTACGACTACACCGAGCCTGTCCCTATGGCGGACAACGCATCCACTTACGCAGACCCGTCAAACGCGTCCAAGAAGTCCCCGAAGAGCAATTTTCAATCTCTACGCCGTCGTCGTACGCGTTAATGACTCCGCCCGCGTCCCCGCCGCGTCCGATTAAAGGCAAGGGGCGCGCCACTCCCGTCGTCCAGCAGTCCCGGCCGAAGCCCGCTCGTCCCTGCGCCGAGGCCGCCCGCCACACCGCCCGCCCATACCCTGCACCGTCCGCTCTCGCCTCCCCGATTGCCTCGGCCTCCTCCACTGCCGCCAGTACCAGCACCGCGGCCGTCAAGCCCGCCACCCTCCGCCGTACCGCGCCGCGCACCGTCCAGGTGCCCATCGTCGACGGCGTCATTGCACATGTCCCGAACACTCGTAACTCGAAATGTCCGCACTGTCCTAAAGCGTTCCGCAGCCGCGCGATCCTCAAGCGACACATCAAGGGCCACTTCGCGAAGGACGCCTTCGTATGCACGGGCGTCCCGGAGGCGGCGGCGGGCAGGTACGGCGTCGGTGAGGTAATGGACGAGGACGGTGTCGTTGCGCTGCACAACCTCGGAATGCATCACGGCGAGAGGTATGCGGGCGGGTGTTGGAAGACGTTCAGCCGTCGCGACGCGCTGGGCCGGCACCTGCGACTGGAAGGCTGGGGCTGCGTCCATGAGCGCATGCCGGAGAAGGACTGGTTTGAGGGTGTGCAGGTTAGCGCGGCCGAGCAGGGCCAGGAGCATGAGACAGGAGAGGCTGAGTAGACGACTCGAGAGCCCTTCGTTGCTCAAGTTTACGCTTGGCACACAACCTCATGGCCATCTCCCTCGCGCGTACCCGCCACGCCGTTGCAACGACGCGCATATAATCACCTATCGACCCCTCCAGCAACACCCCGCCGCCGTCAGCCGGTCAGCCGGCCCACATAGTCTTTTCACTCCGCCGGTTTTACGCCAGTTGTTCTCTACATCGCACTCGCAAATCTCATTCCACTGTATCTCTCTCATCATGTTTCCCACATCATTTTGTTCAGGATAACAGTTCATTTGTTTACATCTTCGAACACTGTTCTGTTTGTATAATTATACACAATAATAATCCACTAAACAAACACATACACACGTATGGGATTGACACCATCGTAACAGCGTAGTCTAAGCGCAGAGTCTATTCAGCCCACAACAATATTGACACTGCCTCGTTCTGAGGGCCGCTGTGTACCGACCTTGAAGTGAAACAACTCAACTGGTATGTTCGCACATGCATCAAGACACCTTTCTGTTTGGCATTTGAGCCCAGTGTATGGGCAGGATTTGGTGCGGGGCTACTGTTAAGCTGAAAAAAACTTCAGTCACAACAACAAATAACAAGCGGCACAAGTTCGTACCTGAATTCAAACCGAACATTGCAGGTAGGCCGTCCCATA
>JAKOGH010001211.1:0-10931 GCA_024811115.1 Terana coerulea
GGAAGGTGAGCTGAGTCTAAAAAGCTCGACCAGGGAATTTTGCGCCATCGTAAGCGCGTCCTGAAAAGCGCTCTCGAAGAACTCGTGCTCTCTCTCCAGTAACGCCTCCACATCCTCGACGCCGTCGGTATGGATGTGCAGACCGACGGCCTGGAGCTTCTGCGGGAAGTGGGCAGATGTATGCCGAGCGTTGGCCCAGCTGTTTGCCAGCCTGGCGGCGTGCTTGACCTTCAATTTGTCAAATAACGCAGAGCCAGGCTCAAACAGAGACAGGCCAAGTACTATGGTGTGTAGATTTTCGCCAGAGGAGATGTCAAGCAGGGCTTGTGGACATGGAACATTCGTTAGAGCTCAATCGTCGTCTACGGTCGGTAATCATGAGACTCACCTTCATCGCCCCACTTCGGTATCCAATAGTGCAGATCCTTGAGCCGCGGACCAATATGACCCAAGAAGGAGGCAAAATTCCCGCTAGGCAGACCCGCGAAGCTGGCACTTTGGATGTTGGACACAATGTTGGCCTGAGTAAGATAGTCTTGCATCCGTATCGGCATTGAGCGCGCGTTGCTGTTGATGACAAGAGTGCTTGCCTTCGCGGTGCTCTTGGGCCACGCTGAACTGTGCGAGCCAGGAAATGGTGAGGTCCAGGCTGGGTCTTCTACACGGAGTGTTCCCAAACCCGCGAAGCACTCAACGATGTCAGACATGTCGGAATGTATGGGCAGCTTGGAATCTATCCATCTGAAGCTGCACTCGTAATTGAACCCTCTGTAATAGGTGGCCGAAGCATATGAGATTTCTAGTTGATCGAGAGTTGGACGTGGTAGATGGCGGTCATGGGTGCATTCGTCCAGGAATATGTTGTGCAATTGCAATGTGTGCATCCTGGATAGGCCGCTTACCAGCGCAAAGAATAGATCTGCAGAGATCGCGCACTGGATATCCCACGTCGGACTACCATCCTGGCGGCGTTTCGGCCATGCGTCCAGTCGCAGTCGCCGTACATAGCTTCGTATTGCGGGGTTGCTCTCCAGAAAAGTGCAGAACATGGGAAAGGTTTTGTATCGTTCTAGTGGGCGTCGTATAACATCGAACTGTCCATACGTTGGGTCCGTGCGAGGGTACTCGCCGTCCTCCAGAGGTGCGTCGTCGGGGACCGGTTTGAACGAACATAGGACATCGCGAAAGAGGTGGGGTAATGCAGTGGCATTCCACGCGCGGAAACGAGAGAGCAGGAACCCAAGTCTTGCTTTCCGCACTTGGGCAGCTGCCAGACTCGATCCCATGGATGGTCGGTGTGGAGTTCTCGAAGACGAGGCTGAGAAGTTCAGGAGGGAGGTCTCGCATCGGCGAAGAGGCTTTAAAGTATGTATTTACTATTACTGAGATCACTTCCGTTAGAGACAGAGTTGCTTGGGTTGAAGATGACTCTACTTACTGCTAGTGCGAGGAATTCAAACGACGAGGTTTGTGGCAAGAGCCACGCTGCAATAGACGCCGCTCCGCCTTCGGCTTCGTGATGACATGCATGCAATTTGTCGTTGCTGTGCTCACTGCAAGGTGTCCCACCAATTGTTTACTATGACTCTGGCTCTTTCTCATCAGACCATTGCGTTCTGCTCGAGGCTTTAATTACAACTAATACAGCATTAATATCAATTAATGAACATCCTCCTCCTTCACATCCTCTTCCACTGCCGACTCTCGATGTCACTTCTCCTTTTCTCTGCCTCCTGGAGCCCAAACTTCTCATCCGTCGTCTTCCGCATCGGCACCTCCTTCAGCAGCAGCACCGATAGCAGCCCTGCGCCCGATATTCCGATCATCGTCCTCCACACCGCCATGCTCTGCGCGAACGCCGCGCGCACCTCCGTCCGTAGCGGTTCCTCGAGGCCCTTGATGACCGGGATCGCCGCGTACGCGATCTCCAGGCCCTCCGGGAACTGGCGCACGAAGCCCGGCGGGAGCGTCCGCCTGAGCTCGTTCTGGAGGATCGTCGACGCGATCGTGATGCCCCATCTGCGCGAAGGCGCGGCTGAACGCGAGGAACGCGATCGCGGACGCGGTGCGCTCGACGGGCAGCGGCGAGAGCACGGGAAGATTGTGGTCGTGAAGAGCATGCCGAGCCCCGCGGCGACGAGGATCTGGTACCCGACCCACTGCGCGACGGAGTCGCCTGCGCGCAAGGCTCAGCCCGAAGCCGGCGACGGTCGCCGCCCAGCCAACAATAATGACTGGTCGGTATCGCTGCAGGACGTGTACGGCTAACCCAGCGAAGAGCGCAAACGGCGCGATGATCAGCGCGGTTGGGAGACCATCCACACCTGAGCCGATAGGCGATGCGCCGAGTGTGGCTTGGAAGTATACGGGAAGGTAGTACACGACGGCTATCATAACGATGCCATGAAAGAGTGTGCACAGATAACTGTAAGTGCTTCATCAGCATAATGTAAGACATGCGGATTGTACAGACTTACCCTCCGACGGTAGTACGGTTGCTCAGCACTTCCCAGGGAATCGCTGGTTCACGCGGCACCTTGCCTTCGTATAGTAAGGAGACGCCTATAAGGACAAGGCCGACAATTAAGGGAGCCAGAACTTGCGCCGACACCCAAGGGAAGCGTATGCCACCAAATGTAAGGCCCACAATAGCAAGTGTGGAACCAGCAATAACAATAAAATTCCCTCTACAAATAGGAGTCAGCGAAGGCAGATGTACGAGCACACACGGACACTCACAGCCAGTCAACCCTCGCAAGCTTTGTCCATATCGATCCTTCGGGGTTCGTACTTGGAGGAAGAAAACACCAGGCCAAACGCTATGACGGTGACCGGTAGGTTGATATCTGTAGCTGGCGTTATTGATGTGCCCGGGTTTATAATTCAGATGTGAACATACAAAATAGCCATCTCCAAGACGCCTTTTCAGCCAAAGAGCCACCCTAAATCGGGGATGAGAACAGTAGGGGCCAAGTTTTTGTACACTCACAATCGGAGGACCAACTCCCGACGCCAGAGCCCACGCCAAACTGATAATGCCCTGATACAGCCCCGTTCCGCCAACGGAACCAGGTCTGACGTGATAGTGATAGCCAGGAAAAAGATAGCGCCTCCTCCGATGCCCTGTACAGCTGTGGGAACAATAGGACGTCATCCGTCAGTTCGTCCCTGGTCAAGATAGCGAACCGGGCTTACTTCGAGCCCCAATGAGCATGTTCATGTTCTGCGCAGCCCCGCTAACGCGCTCCCCACCGCGAAGAACAGAATGGATCCCAGCATGGTGGGTTTGCGACCAAAGATGTCCGCGAGCGCGCCCGACAAGGGAAGGATTGCGGTACTGGCGAGTGCGTATGCAGAGCCGACCCAGGTGAATTTGTCTCCGCCATTCAGGTCCGCCGTTATCGTCGGCAGGGCGGTCGATACGGCGGTGAGGTCGAGCGCAGAAAGGAATATGGAGCGACGATCGAGGATGTAGGATAGCCAGAAGGCAGAGCCTTTGCCTTTCGCCCCAGTCCTCGTCGGCGCCGTGGTCGGTGAGATAGTTGGAGGCTCCGTGGCCGCCGCAGAGAACGACGCTTGCAGCGTAGTCGTCGAGGACATCTGAGGTGTGGAAGTGGTAAAGAGAGGTGAGGTCCGACTTCTTCAACCATCCCCATATCTCCCGGGTCTTATACTGACACTCCTCCCCAGAGGATACAACGCAGCGCTCTATGTCAAGTTCATCCAAGGTCAGTTGCTCCGCACTGCCCAACAGCAGTAGGCGACCGTACCTTAGTTGCCGGACGATCTCTGGAGGAGATTAACCCGCAAGGGCAAGTCCGTTAAGGTCGGGATGCCTGCATGAGGAAGGCGACCAACAAGGCACTCGTCATTCCTTTCGGTGACAGCAGCTTCACGTATTGACGCTGACGTCATGACAAAGTTGTGGGGAGGACGTTGGGGTAGAGCACTGCAGTACGCCTGCGCGAGTTTGGCGGTGATGCACTCGTATGGATCTGATAGCACGAGCAACGTACAGGTCGCAAAGTAGGCGAAAGAAAACATCAGCATTTTTTTCGGCAAGAAGGATTGTAGAGAGCGTAGCGTACCATTTGTTGACAATATCATACCAAGAGGATAATGTTGGTAAAGCTTGTCGAAAGCTGAGACTTCAGACTCTGCATGCGGTGATCAGAGTGCTAGAAAATAACAGGGATGGGATAGGTGAGGAGGTGGTCGAGGGAGACCAAAGGCTATACACGTATAAGGTGCAATTTCCAGCTCCTTATATGTGTTGTGCCGGATATCCCCACTAAAACAATATAGCGGGAGACTTCGAAGACTGACAATGACACTGATGAACTTGTTGTGACTTCAAATATCTTGGTCGAATTGCAAGGGCACAGCCGTTACCAGACCGTCCCTGTTTAAGTATTACTGGTGGGTAAGGATGAGATTTTTGTCTAGAAGGTTTGAACTGCGAGACTCGCTAGTACTGGCATGCCAATATCTCACCCCATGTCCCGATAGTTCTGTTCTTGTCGAGCTCTTCGAGTAGCCGCTCTGGTCATCCTCGACGTTGAAAGAAAGAGTCAGAGGAGATCTCAAATTGCAGATCCGATCAAGCTCATCACGGCATGCCCCGAGAGAGGAGAGCGCTGATCGCCGAGGTTCCCCTTTGGGAATACTAGTTGAACTTGAATTAAGCTCAGCTCGTAGCGGCAGACGAACTCCATATTTTCTGACCCGTTCTGAGCTATTAAGGGTAGTAGGAGGTAAGTGTATTTGTACCACTGAGTTGACGCAATTCAACTCATACTAAGCCCACACCTTCAGCTCGCACCGCTATCCTTGTACGGCAGCACATTTTTGCATTGACCTGGCAGGACGGACCTATTAACGCGCGACACTCCGCGAACTCACCGCTGTGCACGTGCCACAAACCTGAGGTTGATATTTGGTGAGCATTCATTGTTGTTTTCACTCACCGAACAACTACTCACTGTCTGCGATCCCATCCGCAATGCAGCGACCCTCGCCCAGGGCTGCTTCACCTCCCCTCAACGGAGGTGCGCCATTGCAGGCTAGTGCCGTACCATCGCGAGTCCAGAACGACGACGAAGATTTCTTTGCCTCGCCTTTCTTCGCCACAAGACTTACCGCAACTGGACCTCCACTATTGGCGTCCCCGGCTCCCAGACTCGTCGGGGGATTCACCTCCGCCTGCTCCCTCTGATCCATCCTCGTCCTTGTCCCCGCCACCCGCAAGTGTTCGAGATTTGCCACACTCCTCCCCGGAGACGTCGAACCCGTCTGTTCAAGCTAACGCTCTCGACGCCACACCGAGGAGACCCAAGAGGTCCCACGGGCCTCAGGCCAGTCTCGTCCCTCAATCATCTCTGCCTGACGCCCCCGTGACTCCTCCACGCCGATCTCAAGCATCCGCGTCACAGTCGATTTCCTTTGAGTCGTCACCTTTGGCAAACCTCACCCCATCTCCATCCCAATTTCCCGTAACTCCCTCACGTCAGTCCCGAGGCACAACCTCCCAGCCAGGCTTACCTGCGTCGCCTTTGACAGAGCCTAACGTAACCCCACGTCGCTCAGAGTACTCGGGAATAACGTCGTCGCGGGAGTCGACTCTAAGCGATCTCTCTTCCGAAGCTGAGGAAGCTGACGACCTCACCGCTTCGTCTGCGCAGCGGGACGACCACCTGCGCGAGCGCTACAATACCTTCTCACACGACAGCTTCAAGCGTCGTCGCGCCGAAGAGCCGAAGGAGTCCCTGACAACCCCGAAGCAGCCCCTGCCCGCGGCCCCACCGACCACCCCCGATTGCCGACCTCCGGAGCAAAGGGAGGACATCATAAGAAGCAAGACTACGCTTACCAGGTGGACTGGGAGATGATGAATCTGTACGCTGTGCTTCCGCCGCATGAGTTTTTGCAGCTGTTCTTTCCTGGCAGCGCCGACCTAAACAAGAAAGTGGTGAAGAAGATCCACGACAAGCTTGGGAGTCGGATGCAGGACCCTAAGAAGAAAGCTCCAAAACGAGAAAGATATGTACCCTCCGTTAGTAAGTGAAATCAACTATCGGCGTGTGCTTTTGTTGTCTCAGGCTCATGGGACATTCCAGTGCGAAGCCATCGGTGCGGCTCTAGCAGACACCAAATACACCGTTAAGGACACGTCCAACCGCCACGAAGATGCATTTCATGATGGGAAACCGGATCTCGTTATTTACCACCGTGATACGGAGGAGCGGAGGATGGCAGCTCGTCGGAGAGGACGATCCGTCGTACAAGAGCACCACTAGGAAACGCCGCAAATGGGACGGAGATCTACGATGGGCCTGGTTGCTTACCTTGGTTGAGGTTAAGATCCACTCCTCGGCGGATCCTTTCGCCGACTCTTCGCAGACTGGGCTTCCCGAGATCAACCTCGGCGACGGGGACCGGGCAGAGTCCGGGTACAGATAATTCGATACGCGGTGGAAGCGATGCAGCGTCAACATCGGACATGTTTCTTCTCCGTTTTCATCACGAAGCATACGGCGTTTGATGCGATGGGACCGTTGTGGTTGCATCATGAGCAAGGCTTTCAACTACGTCGAGGACCCCAAACATCTCCTGAACTTTTTCTACCGGCTCGCGAAAGCGGACGCTGTCACCCAGGGGTATGACCTGTCGATCAGGCTCGCCTCCCAGGTACAGCTCAACGAGTTAGAACAATACAAGGAGAGCTCGAGCGGATGGTTGAGAATCCGAAGGCCAACAAATGGCGCAAGCAATTTGTCGGGGACATGTGGAAAGAGCAGGTCAAGTTTCCCATCGTACAGGTGAGTATCAGTTGACGAATAATACAGCTCATTATTCTGACACGACGCCCAGTTCGATTGTCCATTCTTCGACATCGCCGACCGGAGTCAGTCCAAGACGGCCACTATCTTGATTGGTCGTTATCGCATAGGACGGTGGTCGCCGACCGGACGAGCCACTAAGGGCTTCATCGGGTACATCGTTGGCCAAAAGCAAGCTATGCTTTGTGAAGGATTCTTGGAGGCCAAATCACGATTCCATATCTACAGAGCTCGAAACGTATACGCTCTTGCACCAGAAGGGTGTTTCGTACATCCCCAAACTTCTCGGTGGCGGAGATGTTCTCCACCAACGCCCGGGGCATGATGCACTTGTGGACCAACGCACGCTTACTCAGGACTACCTAACGGATGTTCCACGCCTGCGGGAACGGGTGCACTGTCGTCTGGTTCTCGGTACCATTGGAATACCTCTGAAGGAGTATGAGCTGGGTCACCACATGATCCATGTCGTACTTTGCGCTCTCATAGGTGAGGCGTACTTCTCCATGTTACTGCGTCTCTTGTCTTTCTCACTCTCCGATCTCACTACAGCCCATAAATGGCTTAGAAAAACGCCGAAATATTACATCGTGACATCAGCGATGGGAACATCATGATCAATATCGACACTCTGGACAATGGAGAGGCGCCCCCCGAGGGCATCTTGACGGACTGGGATTTGAGCAGGTCTGTCGCAAATCCGAGATGCTGAGGCTACGCAACACGGTCGTTCGGTAAGGCTGCATTACGGAATATAAGTGAATATTCAACGCTGATCAGAGGTGACGGTTAACATAGGGTACGTGGCCTTTCATGTCGGGGATATTGCTGCAATATCCCCTCAAGCCGGTGTCGGTCGAGGATGATCTGGAGTCCTTCATTCACGTGATCCGACTGAATACTCTTCGATTTCATCGCACGAATTTTACCATGACATCCTACCTCGAACAAGAAGGAGCCCCGCGACAATACGAACGACGACCTTGCTTTGCATGTCTGGTCATACTATCATAAGGATGCAAAGATCGACGGTTCCTCTTATCGGATAGGTGGGGAAGAGAAGGTCAAATCCTTCAAGCAACGTGATCCGCCTTTCGAGATATGGCGGGCGAAGGTGAAGGTTTCACCTCTGCTGAGGAACCTCCACCTGCTGCCATACACATTACGCACAACAGGACTTCGATGCACTTGCCAAGAAATATAAGGTAGCTCCCGCGGTTGGGGTCTCCAAGGCGGCTGAAATCAATGCAAAACCGGCGAATTTCACGTCGGACGCCGTCAACGCTTTTGAAGCCGCCATAGAAAAACAGAGGCGATGGACTCATCTCGTAGTGCACCAATGCCCACAGTTCAACGGCCATCATCGGAGCTTGAGGCCTCCTCACTCATGAAAAGCTCGGAGCCATCCTCACCAAAGCCCTCAGTAAGAACCTTCAGCTGTGGGATCGGGTGCTCAATAGCAAGATCATCGATCAATTCGAAGGCCTGTGGACCTACCTCCCCGCGGCGGATAGGAACCTATCCTCGATGCCGAGCACTGCCACTTGCAGCTCTTCCAACAAACGCGCGTCAGAAGACCAAGAGAGTAGCCGGTCAAAGAGGGTCAAGACTGCCAGGAAGTAGATATTTATGAGGGCGACGAGGTAGTGTTCTTTGTACCGTGTTGATTTCGGTCTGCCTGGCTTGTTTTACACCTTTCCATGCACCTCTTCTCATGCACTTTTATTGTATCGTAATGTAGATGGACCTTACATGAATTGTAATTGCCGTCACAATGCCGTACAACTGGGTAAAATATTGACTAACTGCGAGCAAGGCGCTCCATATATTGCAGAACACTGGCCACCTCTGTAACAACAGAACCGTAAGGCAGCGAGCAACTTATCGCGCTGCACAATCCACATAAATCGCGAAAGTGTACCAAAATAACCAATATCATGACCAAAGGCTTACAAAGTCTATTCGCCGTTTATCGCAAATCGGGTGGTCCCCTTCCGCATGCCTAAGTCGTTCCGGAGGTCGTCTTCCTGAACCAGCTCCTCGAACGGCCGGCAAGGCTCCTTCTTGTGCCGCTTCCAATCCACTTTCTGACATTCGGGCTGTGATGTTGCTCAACTTAGTAACGAGCGGGATCAGCAGATTCATGATCACTTACCGAGCAATATGTGGCTACTTTGCAGACGGAGCACTGCTTCAGGTTGACCCCGTCCAACTCCCCGCTGCCCTCGGCGCCCTGCTTCATCTTCCGCGCCAAGCATCCAGGGTTATGGCAGATCTTCTTGGTCTGCGCCGTCTTGCCGATGATACCATACAGCTCCGGGTCCATGTCATCCTCGCTCTCCTTGTCGTCTTCGTCGGCGACTGTCAGGCGTTGCAGCGCTTGGAGCTCCGACGTGTCTGGATCCAGGTCATGCGTAGGCGGCTCGTTCCGCGGATGGGTTGCGCGGTACTCCTGCAGCTCCTGCCGTTCACGCAGGCCGAGGTCGCGCATGTTAAGGCTTGCCGAGCTGCACGCGTCGCTTCTGAAGCACCTTTTCGCGGTCGCGGATGCAGGCCTCCGTGTCGTGCAGGAATTCGCAGTGGGGGTCCCAACACCCGGCTTCTCGGGCAAATCACTAGCAGGTGATAATAAGTCACATATCAGTGAGTGAAGATAAGTGACTATATGCGTGAGCTCGCATAACGCACCATGCAGGGTATCAGACCTTTCGCAAAGCCATTCTTCTTCACCTTCTCAAACAGCCGGTCCCACGGCTTGCAGCCAGTCGTACCAGCTGGGAATGATAGTGCAGTATCATATTCCAAAAGGGCGCGCATCTCCGGCGTCGCGCAAGATTCCCGCCTCGCGGCTCTGCCAGTGGTTCCGGAAGCCGCGAACGTATATCTGGAGCTCCTCCGGGTCCATCGTGCCGTCCGGGCGCAGATCCAGCTTGACATTGACGACGGGCTTGAGCTGGTAGGGTGTGTACTTTCGAAACACAATGCCCTTGCGCGGAAAGAAAATACCCTTGGACATGTTAGGAGGCGTGTCTATGAGCTCGAAGTCGCCTTTAATGGCGGCGCATTGTGTGGTAGCGTTCGATGGAGAGTGCAGCTTGCCCCTTTCCGATTTCCGCGTCTTTTGTGTGGTGTGTATACCTTGCTTGGACTCTGTTCTGCGTAGTAAGTAGTCTTATATGGAAGGAACGAAAGAGGCTCGAGAGTCGAGACGACGTGCTGGCCCAAAAGCGAGACTCAAGCGCCCAGCGGCGAGCGCGACTTACAAGAGGACTTACTGCGGTACTGGCATGCCAATTTTGTATTCCATGCTACGATACTCGTTCCGCAAGTTTTCTTTCTGCTTGAGCTCGTCGAGTGGTCGCTCTGGCTTTGTTAGTCATCTTCGTGTTGAACGTCGAACGAGAGTCAGAGGAGATCTGAAATTGCACGCGACTTCACAAGAGATGAGCGTCTAACACGCTGATTGCTGACATTCCCTCTTTGGGAACACCAGTTGAACTTGAAGTTTGCTTCTCGGTGCGGACAGAGCCCAATCCAACATTCCGGTGCTCTGATCTGACAAGGGCAGAAAATGTAAGCTTATGTATATCAGCGAGCTGGTCTAAATGAACTCACGTTAAGTCCGCTCCGTCAAAGTGCGGCAACAAATTCATCCAACTAGATATTCAAATTTTGCTGTGGCAGGAACGCAACGAACCCGTGCACGTACAATACGCCGGTGTGCCCACGCCGGTTTAATTCAACTTGAGGTGGTTATCTATTTTTCTCTTTTTCTGATCAAGCAAGGGCTCATCGCTTATGCTTTCCTCCGGCATGCCGTAGAGATCCTCGGTCAGCGCCCCTTTGCGTCCTCTTGCCAGAGACACGCCATCGCGAAGTGGTGTCTTCCCACTGTGAGCTTCAGAATACGACGAGGATTTATCTTGTCGCATTCTACACGAGGTCCGTCATCGGACAGATTCCTTCTCCACTGCCCGCGTCCCCGTCTCCAGAATCATCGACTGCTCCACCTGCATTCGACGCTTTCGGTTCAGCCTCGCCTCGGTACTCGCTACAGGCAGGTGCCCAGGACTTACGTTGCTCCTTTTGGAG
>JAKOGH010001212.1:0-30938 GCA_024811115.1 Terana coerulea
AAAAGCTCGACCAGGGAATTTTGCGCCATCGTAAGCGCGTCCTGAAAAGCGCTCTCGAAGAACTCGTGCTCTCTCTCCAGTAACGCCTCCACATCCTCGACGCCGTCGGTATGGATGTGCAGACCGACGGCCTGGAGCTTCTGCGGAAGTGGGCAGATGTATGCCGAGCGTTGGCCCAGCTGTTTGCCAGCCTGGCGGCGTGCTTGACCTTCAATTTGTCAAATAACGCAGAGCCAGGCTCAGAGACAGGCCAAGTACTATGGTGTGTAGATTTTCGCCAGAGGAGATGTCAAGCAGGGCTTGTGGACATGGAACATTCGTTAGAGCTCAATCGTCGTCTACGGTCGGTAATCATGAGACTCACCTTCATCGCCCCACTTCGGTATCCAATAGTGCAGATCCTTGAGCCGCGGACCAATATGACCCAAGAAGGAGGCAAAATTCCCGCTAGGCAGACCCGCGAAGCTGGCACTTTGGATGTTGGACACAATGTTGGCCTGAGTAAGATAGTCTTGCATCCGTATCGGCATTGACCGCGCGTTGCTGTTGATGACAAGAGTGCTTGCCTTCGCGGTGCTCTTGGGCCACGCTGAACTATGCGAGCCAGGAAAAGGTGAGGTCCAGGCTGGGTCTTCTACACGGAGTGTTCCCAAACCCGCGAAGCACTCAACGATGTCAGACATGTCGGAATGTATGGGCAGCTTGGAATCTATCCATCTGAAGCTGCACTCGTAATTGAACCCTCTGTAATAGGTGGCCGAAGCATATGAGATTTCTAGTTGATCGAGAGTTGGACGTGGTAGATGGCGGTCATGGGTGCATTCGTCCAGGAATATGTTGTGCAATTGCAGTGTGTGCATCCTGGATAGGCCGCTTACCAGCGCAAAGAATAGATCTGCAGAGATCGCGCACTGGATATCCCACGTCGGACTACCATCCTGGCGGCGTTTCGGCCATGCGTCCAGTCGCAGTCGCCGTACATAGCTTCGTATTGCGGGGTTGCTCTCCAGAAAAGTGCAGAACATGGGAAAGGTTTTGTATCGTTCTAGTGGGCGTCGTATAACATCGAACTGTCCATACGTTGGGTCCGTGCGAGGGTACTCGCCGTCCTCCAGAGGTGCGTCGTCGGGGACCGGTTTGAACGAACATAGGACATCGCGAAAGAGGTGGGGTAATGCAGTGGCATTCCACGCGCGGGAAACGAGAGAGCAGGAACCCAAGTCTTGCTTTCCGCACTTGGGCAGCTGCCAGACTCGATCCCATGGATGGTCGGCGTGGAGGTTCTCGAAGACGAGGCTGAGAAGTTCAGGAGGGAGGTCTCGCATCGGCGAAGAGGCTTCAAAATATGTATTTACTATTTCTGAGATCACTTCCGTTAGAGACAGAGTTGCTTGGGTTGAAGATGACTCTACTTACTGCTAGTGCGAGGAATTCAAACGACGAGGTTTGTGGCAAGAGCCACGCTGCAATAGACGCCGCTCCGCCTTCGGCTTCGTGATGACATGCATGCAATTTGTCGTTGCTGTGCTCACTGCAAGGTGTCCCACCAATTGTTTACTATGACTCTGGCTCTTTCTCATCAGACCATTGCGTTCTGCTCGAGGCTTTAATTACAACTAATACAGCATTAATATCAATTAATGAACATCCTCCTCCTTCACATCCTCTTCCACTGCCGACACACTCTCGATGTCACTTCTCCTTTTCTCTGCCTCCTGGAGCCCAAACTTCTCATCCGTCGTCTTCCGCATCGGCACCTCCTTCAGCAGCAGCACCGATAGCAGCCCTGCGCCCGATATTCCGATCATCGTCCTCCACACCACCGCCATGCTCTGCGCGAACGCCGCGCGCACCTCCGTCCGTAGCGGTTCCTCGAGGCCCTTGATGACCGGGATCGCCGCGTACGCGATCTCCAGGCCCTCCGGGAACTGGCGCACGAAGCCCGGCGGGAGCGTCCGCCTGAGCTCGTTCTGGAGGATCGTCGACGCGATCGTGATGCCCCACGTCTGCGCGAAGGCGCGGCTGAACGCGAGGAACGCGATCGCGGACGCGGTGCGCTCGACGGGCAGCGGCGAGAGCACGGGAAGATTGTGGTCGTGAAGAGCATGCCGAGCCCCGCGGCGACGAGGATCTGGTACCCGACCCACTGCGCGACGGAGTCGCCTGCGCGCAGGAGGCTCATAAGCCCGAAGCCGGCGACGGTCGCCGCCCAGCCAACAATAATGACTGGTCGGTATCGCTGCAGGACGTGTACGGCTAACCCAGCGAAGAGCGCAAACGGCGCGATGATCAGCGCGGTTGGGAGACCATCCACACCTGAGCCGATAGGCGATGCGCCGAGTGTGGCTTGGAAGTATACGGGAAGGTAGTACACGACGGCTATCATAACGATGCCATGAAAGAGTGTGCACAGATAACTGTAAGTGCTTCATCAGCATAATGTAAGACATGCGGATTGTACAGACTTACCCTCCGACGGTAGTACGGTTGCTCAGCACTTCCCAGGGAATCGCTGGTTCACGCGGCACCTTGCCTTCGTATAGTAAGGAGACGCCTATAAGGACAAGGCCGACAATTAAGGGAGCCAGAACTTGCGCCGACACCCAAGGGAAGCGTATGCCACCAAATGTAAGGCCCACAATAGCAAGTGTGGAACCAGCAATAACAATAAAATTCCCTCTACAAATAGGAGTCAGCGAAGGCAGATGTACGAGCACACACGGACACTCACAGCCAGTCAACCCTCGCAAGCTTTGTCCATATCGATCCTTCGGGGTTCGTACTTGGAGGAAGAAAAACACCAGGCCAAACGCTATGACGGTGACCGGTAGGTTGATATCTGTAGCTGGCGTTATTGATGTGCCCGGGTTTATAATTCAGATGTGAACATACAAAATAGCCATCTCCAAGACGCCTTTTCAGCCAAAGAGCCACCCTAAATCGGGGATGAGAACAGTAGGGGCCAAGTTTTTGTACACTCACAATCGGAGGACCAACTCCCGACGCCAGAGCCCACGCCAAACTGATAATGCCCTGATACAGCCCCCGTTCCGCCAACGGAACCAGGTCTGACGTGATAGTGATAGCCAGGAAAAAGATAGCGCCTCCTCCGATGCCCTGTACAGCTGTGGGAACAATAGGACGTCATCCGTCAGTTCGTCCCTGGTCAAGATAGCGAACCGGGCTTACTTCGAGCCCCAATGAGCATGTTCATGTTCTGCGCAGCCCCGCTAACGCGCTCCCCACCGCGAAGAACAGAATGGATCCCAGCATGGTGGGTTTGCGACCAAAGATGTCCGCGAGCGCGCCCGACAAGGGAAGGATTGCGGTACTGGCGAGTGCGTATGCAGAGCCGACCCAGGTGAATTTGTCTCCGCCATTCAGGTCCGCCGTTATCGTCGGCAGGGCGGTCGATACGGCGGTGAGGTCGAGCGCAGAAAGGAATATGGAGACGACAATCGAGATGTAGGATAGCCAGAAGGCAGAGCCTTTGCCTTTCGCCCCAGTCCTCGTCGGCGCCGTGGTCGGTGAGATAGTTGGAGGCTCCGTGGCCGCCGCAGAGAACGACGCTTGCAGCGTAGTCGTCGAGGACATCTGAGGCGTGGAAGTCGTAAAGAGAGGTGAGGTCCGACTTCTTCAACCATCCCCATATCTCCCGGGTCTTATACTGACACTCCTCCCCAGAGGATACAACGCAGCGCTCTATGTCAAGTTCATCCAAGGTCAGTTGCTCCGCACTGCCCAACAGCAGTAGGCGACCGTACCTTAGTTGCCGGACGATCTCTGGAGGGGAGATTAACCCGCAAGGGCAAGTCCGTTAAGGTCGGGATGCCTGCATGAGGAAGGCGACCAACAAGGCACTCGTCATTCCTTTCGGTGACAGCAGCTTCACGTATTGACGCTGACGTCATGACAAAGTTGTGGGGAGGACGTTGGGGTAGAGCATTGCAGTACGCCTGCGCGAGTCTGGCGGTGATGCACTCGTATGGCTCTGATAGCACGAGCAACGCACAGGTCGCAAAGTAGGCGAAAGAAAACATCAGCATTTTTTCTTTCGGCAAGAAGGATTGTAGAGAGCGTAGCATACCATTTGTTGACAATATCATACCAAGAGGATAATGTTGGTAAAGCTTGTCGAAAGCTGAGACTTCAGACTCTGCATGCGGTGATCAGAGTGCTAGAAAATAACAGGGATGGGATAGGTGAGGAGGTGGTCGAGGGAGACCAAAGGCTATACACGTATAAGGTGCAATTTCCAGCTCCTTATATGGTGTGCCGGATATCCCCACTAAAACAATATAGCGGGGAGACTTCGAAGACTGACAATGACACTGATGAACTTGTTGTGATTTCAAATATCTTGGTCGAATTGCAAGGGCACAGCCGTTACCAGACCGTCCCTGTTTAAGTATTACTGGTGGGTAAGGATGAGATTTTTGTCTAGAAGGTTTGAACTGCGAGGCTCGCTAGTACTGACATGCCAATATCTCACCCCATGTCCCGATGGTTCTGTTCTTGTCGAGCTCTTAGAGTAGCCGCTCTGGTCATCCTCGACGTTGAAGGAAAGAGTCAGAGGAGATCTAAAATTGCAGATCCGATCAAGCTCATCACGGCAGGCCCCGAGAGAGGGGAGAGCGCTGATCGCTGAGGTTCCCCTTTTGGGAATACAGGTTGAACTTGAATTGGACTCAGCTCGTAGCGGCAGACGAACTTCATATTCTCTGACCCGTTCTGAGCTATTAAGGGTAGTAGGAGGTAAGTGTATTTGTACCATTGAGTTGACGCAATTCAACTCGTACTAAGCCCACACCTTCAGCTCGCACCGCTGATCCTTGTACGGCAGCACATTTTTGCATTGACCTGGCAGGACGGACCTATTAACGCGCGACACTCCGCGAACTCACCGCTGTGCACGTGCCACAAACCTGAGGTTGATATTTGGTGAACATTCATTGTTGTTTTCACTCACCGAACAACTGCTCACTGTCTGCGATCCCATCCGCAATGCAGCGATCCTCGCCCAGGGCTGCTTCACCTCCTCTCAACGGAGGTGCGCCATTGCAGGATAGTGCCGTACCATCGCGAGTCCAGAACGACGACGTAAGATTTCTTTTGCCTCGCCTTTCTCTCCGCCACGAGACTCGACACCGCAACTGGATCTCCACCATCGGCGTCCCCGTCTCCAGACTCGTCGGGGATTCACCTCCGCCTGCTCCCTCTTGATCCATCCTCGTCCTTGTCCCCGCCATCCGCAAGTGTTCGAGATTTGCCACACTCCTCCCCGGAGACGTCGAACCCGTCTGTTCAAGCTAACGCTCTCGACGCCACACCGAGGAGACCTAAGAGGTCCCACGGGCCTCAGGCCAGTCCCGTCCCTCAATCATTTCCGCCTGACGCCCCCGTGACTCCTCCACGCCAATCTCAAGCATCCGCGTCACAGTCGATTTCCTTTGAGTCGTCACCATTGGCAGACCTCACCCCATCCCCATCCCAATTTCCCGTAACTCCCTCACGTCAGTCCCGAGGCACAACCTCCCAGCCAGGCTTACCTGCGTCGCCTTTGACAGAGCCCAACGTAACCCCACGTCGCTCAGAGTACTCGGGAATAACGTCGTCGCGGGAGTCGACTCTAAGCGATCTCTCTTCCGAAGCTGAGGAAGCTGAGGACCTCACCGCTTCGTCTGCGCAGCGGGACGACCACCTGCGCGAGCGCTACAATACCTTCTCACACGACAGCTTCAAGCGTCGTCGCGCCGAAGAGCCGAAGGAGTCCCTGACAACCCCGAAGCAGCCCCTGCCCGCGGCCCCACCGACCACCCCCCCGATTGCCGACCTCCGGAGCAAAGGGAGGACATCATAAGAAGCAAGACTACGCTTACCAGGTGGACTGGGAGATGATGAAGCTGTACGCTGTGCTTCCGCCGCATGAGTTTTTGCAGCTGTTCTTTCTGGCAGCGCCGACCTAAACAAGAAAGTGGTGAAGAAGATCCACGACAAGCTTGGGAGTCGGATGCAGGACCCTAGAAGAAAGCTCCAAAACGAGAAAGATATGTACCCTCCTTTAGTAAGTGAAATCAACTATCGGCGTGTGCTTTTGTTGTCTCAGGCTCATGGGACATCCCAGTGCGAAGCCATCGGTGAGGCTCTAGCGGACACCAAATACACCGTTAAGGACACGTCCAACCGCCACGAAGATGCATTTCATGATGGGAAACCGGATCTCGTTATTTACCACCGTGATACGGAGGGGAGCGGAGGATGGCAGCTCGTCGGAGAGGACGATCCGTCGTACAAGAGCACCACTAGGAAACGCCGCAAATGGGACGGAGATCTACGATGGGCCTGGTTGCTTACCTTGGTTGAGGTTAAGTTCAACTCCTCGGCGGATCCTTTGCCGACTCTTCGCATACTGGGCTTCCCGAGATCAACCTCGGCGACGGGGACAGGGCAGACTCCCGGGTACAGATAATTCGATACGCGGTGGAAGCGATGCACCGTCAACATCGGACATGTTTCTTCTCGGTTTTTATCACGAAGCATACGGCGCGTTTGTTGCGATGGGACCGATGTGGCTGCATCATGAGCGAGAGCTTTAACTACCTCGACAACCCCGAACACCTCCTGAACTTTTTCTACCGGCTCGCGAAAGCGGACGCCGTTACTCAGGGGTATGACCTGTCGATCAAGCTCGCCTCCCGGGTGCAACTCAAGGAGTTAGAACTATACAAGGGGAGCTCGAGCGGATGGTCGAGAATCCGAAGGCCAACAAATGGCACAAGCAATTTGTCGGGGACATGTGGAAAGAGCAGGTCAAGTTTCCCATTGTACAGGTGAGTATCAGTTGACGAATAATACAGCTCACCACTCTGACACGACGCCCAGTTCGATTGTCCATTCTTCGACATCGCCGACCGGAGTCAGTCCAAGCCGGCCACTATCTTGATTGGTCGTTATCGCGTGGGACGGTGGTCGCCGACCGGACGCGCCACTAAGGGTTTCATCGGGTACATTGTTGGCCAACGCAAGCTATGCTTTGTGAAGGATTCTTGGAGGCCAAATCACGAGTCCATATCTACAGAGCTCGAAACGTATATGCTTCTGCACCAGAAGGGTGTTTCGTACATCCCCAAAGTTCTCGGCGGCGGAGATGTTCTCCACCAACGCCCGGGGCATGATGCACTTGTGGACCAACGCACGCTTACTCAGGACTTCCTAACGGATGTTCCACGCCTGCGGGAGCGGGTACACTGTCGTCTGATTCTCGGTACCATCGGAATACCTCTGATGGAGTATAAGCTGGGTCACCACATGATCCATGTCGTACTTTGCGCTCTCATAGGTGTGGTGTACATCTCCATGTTACTGCGTCTCTTGTCTTTCTCACCCTCTGATCTCATTATAGCCCATCAAATGGCTTACAAAAACGCCGAGATATTGCATCGTGACATCAGCGACGGGAACATCATGATTAATATCGACACTCTGGACAATGGAGAGGTGCCGCCCTATGGCATCTTGACGGATTGGGATTTGAGCAGGCCTGCCGCAAATTTGAGTGCTGAGGCTACTCAACATGGTCGTTCGGTATGGTGCATCACGGAATAGAAGTGAATATTCAACACTGACTAGAGATGACGATTATGATAGGGTACGTGGCCTTTCATGTCGGGAATACTGCTGCAACATCCCCTCAAGCCGGTGTCGCTCGCGGATGATTTGGAGTCCTTCGTACACGTGATCCGATTGAACACTCTTCGATTTCACCACACGAATTTGACCATGACATCCTACCTCGAACAAGAGGAACCCCGCAACAATACGAACGAAGACCTTGCCTTGCATGTCTGGACATACTATCATAAGGATGCAAAGATCGACGGCTCCTCTTATCGGATAGGTGGGGACGAGAAGGTCAGAACCTTTATGCAAAAGGATCCGCCTTTCAAGCTTATGGCGGGCGAAGGTGAAGCTTTCGACCTTCTGTTGAGGGCCTCCACCACTGCTGCCATACACATTACGCACTACAGGACTTCGATGCACTTGCCAAGAAATATAAGGTAGCTCCCGCGGTTGGGGTCTCCAAGGCGGCTGAAATCAATGCAAAACCGGCGAATTTCACGTCGGACGCCGTCAACGCTTTTGAAGCCGCCATAGAGAAAACAGAGGCGATGGACTCATCTCGTAGTGCACCAATGCCCACAGTTCAACGGCCATCATCGGAGCTTGAGGGCCTCCTCACTCATGAAAAGCTCGGAGCCATCCTCGGCAAAGCCCTCAGTAAGAACCTTCAGCTGTGGGATCCGGTGCTCAATAGCAAGATCATCGATCAGTTCGATGGCCTGTGGATCTACCTCCCCGCGGCGGATAGGAACCTATCCTCGATGCCGAGCACTGCCACTTGCAGCAGCTCTTCCAACAAACGCGCGTCAGAAGACCAAGAGAGTAGCCGGTCAAAGAGGGTTAAGACTGCCAGGAAGTAGATATTTATGAGGGCGACGAGGTAGTGTTCTTTGTACCGTGTTGATTTCGGTCTGCCTGGCTTGTTTTACACCTTTCCATGCACCTCTTCTCATGCACTTTTATTGTATCGTAATGTAGATGGACCTTACATGAATTGTAATTGCCGTCACAATGCCGTACAACTGGGTAAAATATTGACTAACTGCGAGCAAGGCGCTCCATATATTGCAGAACACTGGCCACCTCTGTAACAACAGAACCGTAAGGCAGCGAGCAACTTATCGCGCTGCACAATCCACATAAATCGCGAAAGTGTACCAAAATAACCTATATCATGGCCAAAGGCTTACAAAGAGTCTATTCGCTGTTTATCGTAAATCGGGTGGTCCCCTTCCGCATGCCTAAGTCATTTCGGAGGTCGTCTTCCTGAACCAGCTCCTCGAACGGCCGGCAAGGCTCCTTCTTGTGCCGCTTCCAATCCGCTTTCTGACATTCGGGCTGTGATGTTGCTCAACTTAGTAACGAGCGGGATCAGCAGATTCATGATCACATACCGAGCAATAAGTGGCTACTTTGCAGATGAAGCACTGCTTCAGGTCGACCCCGTCCAGCTCCCCGCTGCCCTCGGCCCCCTTCTTCATCTTCCGCGCCAAGCATCCAGGGTTACGGTAGATCTTCTTGGTCTGCGCCGTCTTGCCGATGATCCCATACAGCTCCGGGTCCATGTCGTCCTCGCTCTCCTCGTCGTCTTCGTCGGCGACTGTCAGGCGTTGCAGCGCTTGGAGCTCCGACGTGTCTGGATCCAGGTCATGCGTAGGCGGCTCGTCCCGCGGATGGGTTGCGCGGTACTCCTGCAGCTCCTGCCGTTCACGAAGGCCGAGGTCGCGCATGTTCGGCTTGCCGAGCTGCACGCGTCGCTTCTGCAGCACCTTTTCGCGGTCGCAGATGCAGGCCTCCGTGTCGTGCAGGAATTCGCAGTGGGGGTCCCAACACCCGGCTTCTCGGGCAAATCACTAGCAGGTGATAATAAGTCACATATCAGTGAGAGTGAAGATAAGTGACTATATGCGTGCCGAGCTCGCATAACGCACCATGCAGGGTATCAGACCTTTCGCAAAGCCATTCTTCTTCACCTTCTCAAACAGCCGGTCCCACGGCTTGCAGCCAGTCGTACCAGCTGGGGAATGATAGTGCAGTATCATATTCCAAAAGGGCGCGCATCTCCGGCGTCGCGCAAGATTCCCGCCTCGCGGCTCTGCCAGTGGTTCCGGAAGCCGCGAACGTATATCTGGAGCTCCTCCGGGTCCATCGTGCCGTCCGGGCGCAGATCCAGCTTGACATTGACGACGGGCTTGAGCTGGTAGGGTGTGTACTTTCGAAACACAATGCCCTTGCGCGGAAAGAAAATACCCTTGGACATGTTAGGAGGCGTGTCTATGAGCTCGAAGTCGCCTTTAATGGCGGCGCATTGTGTGGTAGCGTTCGATGGAGAGTGCAGCTTGCCCCTTTCCGATTTCCGCGTCTTTTGTGTGGTGTGTATACCTTGCTTGGACTCTGTTCTGCGTAGTAAGTAGTCTTATATGGAAGGAACGAAAGAGGCTCGAGAGTCGAGACGACGTGCTGGCCCAAAAGCGAGACTCAAGCGCCCAGCGGCGAGCGCGACTTACAAGAGGACTTACTGCGGTACTGGCATGCCAATTTTGTATTCCATGCTACGATACTCGTTCCGCAAGTTTTCTTTCTGCTTGAGCTCGTCGAGTGGTCGCTCTGGCTTTGTTAGTCATCTTCGTGTTGAACGTCGAACGAGAGTCAGAGGAGATCTGAAATTGCACGCGACTTCACAAGAGATGAGCGTCTAACACGCTGATTGCTGACATTCCCTCTTTGGGAACACCAGTTGAACTTGAAGTTTGCTTCTCGGTGCGGACAGAGCCCAATCCAACATTCCGGTGCTCTGATCTGACAAGGGCAGAAAATGTAAGCTTATGTATATCAGCGAGCTGGTCTAAATGAACTCACGTTAAGTCCGCTCCGTCAAAGTGCGGCAACAAATTCATCCAACTAGATATTCAAATTTTGCTGTGGCAGGAACGCAACGAACCCGTGCACGTACAATACGCCGGTGTGCCCACGCCGGTTTAATTCAACTTGAGGTGGTTATCTATTTTTCTCTTTTTCTGATCAAGCAAGGGCTCATCGCTTATGCTTTCCTCCGGCATGCCGTAGAGATCCTCGGTCAGCGCCCCTTTGCGTCCTCTTGCCAGAGACACGCCATCGCGAAGTGGTGTCTTCCCACTGTGAGCTTCAGAATACGACGAGGATTTATCTTGTCGCATTCTACACGAGGTCCGTCATCGGACAGATTCCTTCTCCACTGCCCGCGTCCCCGTCTCCAGAATCATCGACTGCTCCACCTGCATTCGACGCTTTCGGTTCAGCCTCGCCTCGGTACTCGCTACAGGCAGGTGCCCAGGACTTACGTTGCTCCTTTTTGGAGACGTGCAAGCTTTCTACTCGCTCTGACGTTGCTGAGGACACACCGCGCGTAATCCCCAGAACTCCCGCGGGTCTTAGGCCGCTTTCACACTGACATCTGGTTCGTCTCTTTTGTATTTCGACTTGCCTGTAGCTCCTCCTCGCAGATATACAGCATTGAAAATCCTATTCAAGCCTTACGACCTGTAGGAAACTTGCATTACCTTCTATCACGGCGAGTCCAAGGACCGTGGCGCGCAGGACAAGACGAAAGCCCCGCATTGCCGACATCCGGAGCAAAGGAGGCGAACAATAAGAAGAAATACTACAATTAGAAATTGGATTGCGAGATGAAGGGGTCGTGCGCTGCGGTTTCCCCCGAGAAGTTTAATCAGGAGCTCTTTCCCGCGGGCGACGATCTGCCCCAGGATGTAGTAGCGTCGATTGGCACGAAGTTGCGGGACTCGATGCTAATCGACAAGCCCAAAAACGAGATAGAGATGTACCCTCCTTTAGTAAGCAAAACAAAATGTGCAGGGCGTGCTTTTGTGACCTCTAGGCTGATGTGCTATCCTAGTGTGAAGCCATTGGAAGGGCTCTAATGGATACCGAATATTCTATCAAAGATATGCCCAGCCACCATGAAGATATATCTCACGATAGGGAGCCCGATCTGGTCATTTACCACCGTGGCACAGAGGAGGACGGACAACGAGAACTCACCGAAGAGAAGGAGGCGAAGTTGTACAAGAGCGCTGCTGAGGGCCGCTACAAACGGCTCGAAGGCTCGGATATACGACTGGTCTGGTCGTTGACCTTAATCGAGGTTAAGTTCAACCACATGACAGACCCTTTCGCTGATTTACTGGCCGCCAGACCTACCGAGATCAATCTCGACGACCAGAAAAGAGCGTCTTCCTGTACAGGAGTACAGATGACTCGATACATGGTGGATACGATGCAGCGCCAACATCGGACGTGTTTCTTTTCAATACTCATCACGAAACACGCAGCGCGTTTGGTGCGGTGGGACCGATGTGGCTGTATCATGAGCGAGAGCTTTAACTACCTCGACAACCCCGAACACCTCCTCAATTTTTTCTATCGGCTCGCGAAAGCGGACGTCGTTACCCAGGGGTATGACCTGTCGATCAGGCGCGTCTCCCCTGTACAGCTCCGGGAGTTGGAGAAATACAAGAAGAACCTCGAGCAGGTGGTTGAGAATCCGAAGGCCAACAAATGGCGCAAGCAATTTGTCGAGGACATGTGGAAAGAACAGGCCAAGTTCCCCATCGTGCAGGTGAGTATCAGTTGACGAACAATACAACACATTATTCTGACACGACGCCTTAGTTCGACTGTCCAATTCGCAACCCCGCCAACTCGAGTCAGTCCAAGACGGCCACTATCTTGATTGGTCGCTATCGCATAGGACGGTGGTCGCCGACCGGACGAGCCACCAAGGGCTTCATCGGGTACATCGTTGGCCAACGCAAGCTATGCTTTGTGAAGGATTCTTGGAGGCCAAATCACGATTCCATATCTACAGAGCTTAAAACGTATATGCTCTTGCGCCGGAAGGGTGTTCGTTACATCCCCGAACTTCTCGGTGGCGGAGATGTTCTCCACCAACGCCCGGGGCATGATGCACTTGTGGACCAACGCACGCTTACTCAGGACTTCCTAACGGATGTTCCACGCCTGCAGGAGCGGGTACACTGTCGTCTGGTCCTCGGTACCATTGGAATACCTCTGATGGAGTATGATCTGGGTCACCACATGATCCATGTCGTACTTTGCGCTCTCATAGGTGTGGTGTACATCTCCATGTTACTGCGTCCCTTGTCTTACTTACCCTCCGATCTCACTATAGCCCATAAGGTGGCTTACGAAAAGGCCGAAATATTACATCGTGACATCAGCGACGGGAATATCATGATCAATATTGACACTCTGGACAAGGGGAAGGCGCCTCCCGAGGGCATCTTGGCAGACTGGGATTTGAGCAGGTCTGTCGCAAATCTGAATGCTGACCCTGGGGCTACTCAACACGGTCGATCGGTAAGGTTGCATTGCACTATATAATTGAACATTCAGCGCTGATCAGAGGTGGTGGTTATTGCAGGGTACGTGGCCTTTCATGTCGGGAATACTGCTGCAATATCCCCTCAAGCCGGTGTCGGTCGAGGATGATCTGGAGTCCTTCATTCACGTAATCCGACTGAACACTCTTCGATTTCATTGCACGAATTTGACCATGACATCCTACCTCGAACAAGAGGAGCCCCGCGACAATACGAACGAGGACCTTGCCTGGCATGTCTGGTCATATTATCATAAGGATGCAAAGATCGATGGCTCCTCTTATCGGATAGGTGGAGAGGATAAGGTCAGATCCTTCAAGCAACGTGATCCGCCTTTCGAGGTTACGACGCTTCAAAGTGAAGGTTTCAACACTCTGCTGAGGAACCTCCACCGCTGCTGCTATACACATTACGCACAACCGGACTTCGGTATCAAAGATGTTGGGAGCTATCGTGTGGTACCACCCGCTCTAGCCGTCACCAAGACGGCTGAACCGGAGGACATGGAAAGGGTCACGTCGGACGCCATGAACGAGTTTAGAGCCGTGAGGAAGGAACGGCAGGTGGTGGACTCATCTCATAGCACACCAATACCCCCAGTCCAACCACCACCACCTCCTGAGGACCTCCTCACCCATGCAGAGCTCGGAAACATTCTCACCCAAGCCCTTGACAACCTACGCCTGTGGGATCTGGCGCTCAATAGCAAGGCCATTGATCAATTCAAAGGCCTGTCGATATACCTCCCCGCGGCGGATAGGAACCTATCCTCGATGCCGAGCACTACCACTAGCGCTTCTTCCAACAAACGCGCGTCAGAAGACCAAGAGAGTAGCAGGCCAAAGAGGGTCAAGACCGCCAGGAAGTAAATGTTTATGAGGGCGGCGAGGTAGTGTTTTTGCACCGTGCTGATTTCGGTCTGCTTGGCTTGTTTTACACCTTTCTATGCACCTCTTTTCATGTACTTTTATTGTATCGTAATGTAGATGGACCTTACATGAATTGTAATTGCCGTCACAATCCCGTACAACTGAGTAAAGTCTTGACTAACTGCGAGGAGTATGCATCCATGAGGGTGGGGCGTCAAGCCACGAGAACCTCCATTATTCTGCCCCGAAACAGCGTGTGGCACTATCGAGAGCATATGATGAGCGGATGGACAGTTCTTGTCGTTCGAACCCACCATGGGAGGCACACAAAGAATCGACCGCGCAGCTCCGCGCAGCTCTGCGCAGCTCCGCGGGAGGCACTCCAATAAGTGGTAGAATACTGGCTACCTCTGTATCAACGGAACCATAAGGCAGCGAGCAAGTCATCGCGCTACACAATCCATATAAATCGCGAAAGTGTACCAAAATAACTCATATCATGACCAAAGGCTTACAAGGAGTCTATTCGCCGTTCATCGTAAATCGGGTGGTCCCCTTCCGCATGCCTAAGTCATTCCATAGGTCGTCCTCCTGAACCAGCTCCTCGAAAGGCCGGCAAGGCTCCTTCTTGTGCCGCTTCCAATCCGCTTTCTGACATTCGGGCTGTAGTGTTGGCTCGCTTAGTAACGAACGGAGTCAGCGAATGCATGATCACATACCGAGCAATATGTGGCTACTTTGCAGACTGAGCACTGCTTCAGGTTGATGCCGTCCAACTCCCCGCTGCCCTCGGCTCCCTTCTTCATCTTCCGCGCCAAGCATCCAGGGTTATGGCAGATCTTCTTAGTCTGCGCCGTCTTGCCGACGATACCATACAGCTCCGGGTCCATGTCGTCCTCGCTCTTGTCGTCGTCGGCGACTGTCAGGCGTTGCAGCGCTTGGAGCTCCGTGTCTAGGTCCTGCGCAGGCGGTTCGTTCCGCGGATGGGCTGCGCGGTACTCTACGACCGTCCGTCACATCTGAGTCTGTCTACTCTGCCTAGGGAGACTACGGTACTCCTGCAGCTCTTGCCGCTCGCGCAGGCCGAGGTCGCGCATGTTGGGCTTGCCGAGCTGCACGCGTCGCTTCTGAAGCACCTTTTCGCGGTCGCGGATGCAGACCTCCGTGTCGTGCAGGAACTCGCACTTGGGGTCCCAGCACCCTGCCTCGCGAGCAAACCACTGTCGGAGAATAGTTGGTTGAATGTTAGTGAAACAGAATTCTATGGCTATATGCGTGCTACAGTTGTGCAGCGTACCAGGCAGGGAATTAGCCCCTGTCAAAGTCATTTGTCTTCAACCTCCGAAATAGCCGGTCCCAGTGCTCGCAGTTAGCCGTGCCTGCCGGGGAGTGGTAGTGCAATATTATGTTCCAAAAGAACGCGCATCTTCGGGGGCACCTAGAATTCCCGCCTCGCGACTTTTCTAGTCGTTCCGGAAGCTGCGGACGTACATCTGGAGGTCTTCCGGGCGCATCGTGCCGTCCGGGCGCATATCCAGCTTGACGTCGACGACGGGCTCGAGCTGGTAGGGCGTATACTTGCGAAACAAGATGCCCTTGCGCGGAAAGAAGATGCCCTTGGACACGTCTGGAGGCGTGTCCATGAGCTCGAAGTCGCCTTTAATGGCAGCGCATACTGTGTGGTAGCGTTCGATGGAGACATCAGCTTGCCGCTTTCCGAAGTCCGCGTCTTTTGTCTGGTGCGTATATCTCGCTTGAAGCCTGTTCTGCATGCTAAGCAGTGTTGCGTGGAAGAAAATAAATGGGCTCGAGACGACGTGCTGGCCCAAAAGCGAGGCGGGGGAAAGTTGTTTGAGGGACAACCGCGGTCAAAATGCTGGTGCTGGGAGTTGTCGAGAAAACTGGGCGATCAAAAGACAATTGGTCTTAATGAGCCCTAACGAGGAGAACAGCGACTGGGACTGGTGGGAGGCCAAGGGGGATGCAACAATAAAATCCTATACGTGAGGCCATAAAATCCGAATAACGGCCCTTGGGGACCCCCTCCCCCTTCGGCACATTCCGATCATTCCCACGGTCTATATATGGTATCTCGGACCACGTTCAGACCGGCCGTCAGTGGACGGCAGTGCCCGCCGCACTCGGTCACGTCGAGTGCTCCTTCTTCCTTTGCGCGTGTTATAGGTGCAAGCTGTGCGAAGCAACTCAGTATTTTACTGTGGACCTTCAGCAGGCTAATGTCGCGGAAATGTTATTTGTGAGAGCTGGTGAATCATCAGTGATATCAGTTCAGCTCAGGCCAGCAAATTTCCCTGAGCTATGAACATCAATATTGTTACTGTTATATTGCTCAACCCATGTCACCCAGCATATAGAGCTGCCGGTAGCTGGTACTTATCCTCTGAAGGGTTCTGGACCGAGGTGTCGGCACGGCTAGAATAACATTGTTACCCCAGTGACTTGTCACCGTCACTGAGTTGAAGCAAGTATACAGTGCATAAGTAATGGTGTGACCGTTACTTACCCAATCCAACCACACCGAGCTCTTGGGCGTAGAAACACGCATGAAAGAGGCTTGCGTGTTCGTAAAAGTCATGCACGAGCTATTTTATGCCTCGAAGATACCATACTATGAGATTATGTACTCTGGAAAAATCCCGGATAACGTCCCTCGAGGGACCCCCCCTCCCCTGCCCCACGTCAAGGCGCTTACGGGTGCATGCCCCTTGTGGGAGGCAGCAAACTCGCCAGCGTCTACGCGGAAACTCGTCGGCGTCTACAGAAACCCGAACTCGCTCGGGAGATGCCGGTGGAGCTGGGAGTCGCTGTACAAACATATGGCTGGCTGGCACTCGAGAATGTCCACAGGTGGAGACTCCTACAATGCTTGCTGACTGTGACTTATCTGAGGACATACCTTTGTTGTTTATTCGCCCGTTTTGGCAGCCGCTTGCTACGTGCCCCGGCCTCCAACGAAGGAAGACGCCCGTGAGAACAAAATAGTACTAATCGCAGTATAAATATATAAATTAGCACAGATTTAGGTTAGTTAGCCTCACAGAGGGCACAGAAGGAGCACGACTAGCGAGAGCGAGGTGAGATATCACGAACGAGCCCAGGATTTAGGACAAATAAAGTGTCAACAACAACTAGTACAACTGTACCAGGTGCGACGCTCTCAACTGGGACGGAAATAGTGGTGCAGTCTCCGAGTAACTAGCTGGGGAACAGACCAGCTCGAGACTGGCTTTTTCTGTTGCAGACGGTAGCTACTTATACGTGTAGTCCTAAACTGTATAGTACCACCCAGTATCCTCGTGTATGTACTAGAGCAGTCCAGAACAATAGAGAAACATACGGAAGACACGGTATCGATGAGAGAACAATAGATAGGGGTAGAAGACAATGGAAATGAAAAGAATACCCTAGAGACGCCCCAGAAGTTCATGACATAACCTCTCTCTAAGGATCACGTCCGTGTGATCTATAGAACTTGGCGTCTCTGTCTGTACGACCTATTTCCCAATTGTATAGCCTGGAACCAATATGTCCAATGAACTGATTAACGTCGGGCCTGAACGCCGACAGGGGGAATTCGAATAGTCAAAGGACGAGGTGCACCTTGGTACGCCGGCCAGAAAGCATCGATGAGATCTTGACAGTGGGTAAGGTTGGATCGCGGTTCCCATGTGTACTTCGCGGACCGGTTTCGTGCTTCCATAGAACCTTGTATTTGAGAACCCCTTTGCCTAACTTAGCATCTAGAATCTCCTCAACTTCGTGTTCTTCTTGGCCATCAATCAGATCGGGTACTTCTGGTTTGCGTGCCTAGGACTCAAAGGACGGTTCTCGAATGGTGAGAGCCACATTTCGTTGACCGTGGGTAGATCTTCCTCCAAGCTTTGGGAAGTTCAAGCTCGTAAGCCGGAGGCGCCCGTGTTTCTGTTTGACTTTGAATGGGCCGTAACACTTGTTGTCAAGCTTTTTCATTGGGCGATCTATTGTGATGTTGGTCCCTTCAAGCCATACGAGATCTCCTAGCTTGTAGTCGCGTTGCCTTCCCTTTTCGCCGGTCAAGGGCGTTTCATCGTCTCCTATGCTAATCCGATAGCCGCCTCGCGTTTTCCTCTCGCGACTGATTTCATCTGTCTACAAAGTCTCTCACGGTTTCCTTCTTACTCTGGTAGGGTTCATTTCCGGAGTTAGAGTGATAGCCTTTGTTGACGAAGAACGGAGTTTGTTCAGTGGAACTGTTGGCCTTGTTATTGTACAAAGAACGATGCGAGGGTAGCCATTCGGCCCAATCAGATTGTTGGTAGTTGATGAAAAGTCAGAGGTGTTCGACTTCAGCGTTAATCCGTCTGGCCCGACTGTTGGTCTGCGGATGATAGGCCGTGGATGCATTGGCTTCGATTCCCAGAGACTTATAGAGTTCAAATATGTACTTGTTCTTGAACTCTGCTCCTTGATTGCTAACAATCTTCCAGGGGATGCCGTGATGGGTGACAACATGGTTACGCAGGATTTTGCTCTATCCTTGTGCATTGAGTTCAATGGTGGAGGAATGCAGATTATCTGTTTGGAGAACATACAGACAATCACGATGATGACATCGAATCCTAGTGATGAGTGGACCAATTTTGTCGAAGGAGATGATTTCCGCAGGGTCGAGAGGCGATTTCATTCGGGTGGAGCGGACCGAGCTTGGATCCAGTGTGAACCTTAGTTTTCTGACAGTCGACACATCCCTCGACGTACTTCCTAATGTCTCCAGCGAATGCGTGGCCACCAGTAATTGCGCGTGATCAGCTCGTGGGTCTTGTGTTGGCCCGGTGTTCGATGAGGTACGAGTCGTGGTGATGCTTGATGATCTGTTCGCAAAGTTTCCGGTGTATGGGAACGTAGATACGATCTTTCCAGGTAATCAATCCTTCTTCATCTTCCTTCCAGTCCGTTTCCTTCTTTGCTAGTGCTATTGTAACTACTTTGTCCTTATTGGCTTTGTGCTTTTTAATTTCTACAAGCCATTCCGTGGCTGGTCCATCGAGCATGTGCTGATTTATGCTACGTGAGAGATAATTCGCGAAAGTGTTCCGGTTTCAGTACTACAATGTCTGTGTTATCATCTTTGCCATTCCCATATCCAGACTGTCATGAGAGTCTATCTGCCTTTCCGCTTGGTTTGACCAGGTTTGTGCTGAAGTAGGAAATGATACTCGGCAAGTTCGGCACACTAGCGTGCTTGCCGTCGGTTCAGCTTCTGCGGCTTCCGGAAGTACTCCAAGTTCTTGTGATCTGTCCAGATCTTGAAGTCCTGCTGAGCGCCCATTAAGTACTGGCGCCATTCGTCAAGTGCCGACATGATAGACATGAGTTCCTTATTGTAGATCTCATAGTTGTGCTCGGTGGCTGTGAACGCTTTAGAGAAGAATGCGACAGGCTTCCATTTACCATCCTAGTGTTGCTCAGAGGTTGCACTGTAGGCGAAGTCAGAGGCGTCACATTCAATTCGAACTTGTCCTCGCCCGTGGGCATTGCTAGGACTGGCGCGGAACAGATGTGGTTCTTGAGTTCTTCGAAAGCTTCGGCTTGCTCAGGGTTCCATACATAGTGATAGGCAGGGGTTTGCAAACCTCCGAGGGTTAAGGGTAAGGGTATGGAGGGTAAGGGTAAGGGTTGAGGAAAGTTAACCCTCGTCTGGCAGGGGTCTGTATTCAAGCACTAGGCATATTGCTAGAGAGGGCTGTAAGTATTGTAAGTGCTTTCTATACCAATGCAAGCCACTCAAATAGAAGACTGACATTATAAGTAAGTGGGAAAAGGCATTTAAAGCACCATTTTCAGCCTATTTTGGAAAGGGTTTGAAGGGTAACCCTCAACCTTTACCCTTCATGAGGGTAAGGGTATTGGAGGGTAAGGGTAAGGGTTGCCCTCTGAGCATGGAGGGTTTACCCTTGCCAATCACTATCCATACAAATGTAGCATTGCCGGTGAGGGAGGTGAGTGGCTTTGCAATCTTGCCAAAGTCTTTGATGAACCGTCGGTAGAAGTTGGTAAAGCCGAGGAATGCCTGAATATCCCGTTTGCACGTGGGCTTCGGCCATTTCCTGACGCCTTCTACTTTGACCGGATCTATCTGGACTTGTCCTTCAGAGATGATCATACCGAGGTACTCGATCTCAAGCCATTTGAATTCGCACTTCTCTGCCTTGAGGTACAGCCGGTGTTCCCGCATCATGTCCAGAACTCGCTGTACAATGCAACAATGTTCTTCCAGATTCTTGGTATAGATCATGATATCGTCAATGTAGACCATTACGTGTCCTTCCTGGATCAGATCTCGGAAGATATCGTTTATCATCATCTGGAACGTGGCTGGCAAATTGGTGAGTCCGAAGAACATGACTAGGGGTTCAAGAGTCCGCAGTTTGTGATGAACGCTGCTTTCTCTTCGTTGCCTTCCCGATCCGAATGTTGTTGTAGCCCCATCTGACGTCTAACTTTGTGAAGTAATTAGACTCTTTCAGCTTGTCCACCAGTTCCTGGGTCAAAGGAAGTGGGTAACGATTCTTGATGGTTAAATCATTAAGCTTGCAGTAGTCTTGTACTGGTCAAGCGAGCCATCTTCTTGACAAAGAAGAACGGAGCTGCCCAGGGTGACTTAGAAAGGCCGGATACGTCCAGATCGAAGGTTCTCTTCTAAGAAGTCATCTAGCACTTTCTGTTCATCTAGCGTGTGAGGGTACGATTTTCCTCCCACCGGCGTAGCGCCTGGCGTTAGCTCGATCACGTAATCCCACGGGCGTTGTTCTGGGAGTGAATCAAAGTTTTCTTTGGCAAAGACATCCTTGTACTCGTAATAGTGCTCAAGGACGAGTTTCTCGAAGGGTTTCTTTGCTTTTTTAGTGTTTTCTTCGATTGCTAGATCCATAGCCACGTTGGTTTTAGCGCAGATGTGAGCGCCACCTGTTGCGATGTAGCGCTGCCAGTCGAAAACAAAAATTTGTTCCCCTCCTCAAGATGAGCCTCCGGATCATTCGGGATTTTGTGTTCGTCATCCTCAATGCCAATTAGGTGTTGCACATAATCACAAGTGGCTGGGCATCTATTAAACTGGAGTGTGCGATCTTTCCAGTTAATTGATGGGTTGTATAACTCCAACCACTCATAACCAAGGAATATGGAGGTATTCCCGAGGTTTGTAACAGCGAATGACATTCGTTCCACGTGATCCTGGATCTTAACTCTGAGATCGACACATTCTGTGATTGGACTGCCGACATTATGACTACCGTCGGCATTGTACACTGGGATTGGAACAGGCAATTTGGTTGTTGCAATGCCATGTTCCTGTACAAATGCCTGATCAATCAAAGATCCAGTGCACCCAGAGTCTAACAGAGCTTTTACCGAAAAGGATTCAGAGGAGTTCAATGTAGTGACGATCATTGGGACATCAATCCGATTGCCTTTTCGGCCTCAGATGTATCTCGGGCGGGTTTTTAATTCTGAAAGGTATATAGTTGCTTTGTCGCGTGATATAGAAGCAATATTTTGGGCGCTCGCTAGCGTGGCATCTACCCGACGCTTTGCATGCACCCATCCTTCCAGAATCTTAACAGCCGCTTCGGCATTGTACGTGGTCCACTGATGGATCCACGCCGGAGTCCACAGAACTTCTCTTACCTATTTGGGTTTTGGCACAGGTTCTTTCTCTACTATTGGTGCAGACAAGTTTTCTGGTAATGAACGGGAATTAAGCACAGTGTTGAACCGCCACGCTGCTCAGCAGACGCCTCTTCAAAATAACATTGCGATGATTCATCTAACACTACAGTACAACAGTAGTTGAGAAATAATTCTAGGCTCTTCACGTCTGTGCTTTTGCTTGAGCCGCTTGAAAACCCTTGAGAAGTTTCATGAATGAGGATTCAACCACGCGATGAATGCGCTCCTCTATTCCATCAGGGAACAAATCAGCTTGAGCCAACGACGGCTTGGGCTTATCGTCCTTCTCATCAGGAAAGTCTGTGGAGACGCCGCACACCTGGTGAGGTTGCTTCGGCAGAGGACAATCGCGCAACAGGTGTCCTTTCTGATGACAATTAAAACAAAGCCCTTCCTTTCGGGCCCTGTCTAAGTTCATCGGTTGGCCAGCCCTCCATAGGTTATGCCGGTTCCATCACGATGATCTTGTCGAGCGCTTGGGTCTGTGAAGACGCTGCCGGCGCCTGACTGTGGGTTTGTGGCTTGGAAGCCGGCTTGTGGGACTGACTGCCCTCAGGTTCTTCGCGCTGGTAGTGCCTCCTCCGATTCCTCGTCCACGTTCTCAGCATGTACGCCGAGCACCACTTCGGGACGTCTTCGCGACTCCAAACTCGCGTCGAGGGACTTGTATCACAAAACTCTAATACTCACCTGCTAGGAATGCTTTGAGGGGCTGGGGAGAGCAGGGGACTTTGAGTAGAGCGAGTAGAGGGAGATATGAATCAACGATGTTGTTGAGTCTGAGGTATTAGCCCTCAGACCAGCCTCTTTATATACATGTGTAGAGGGACCCCAGACACTATCTAAGACCTCCAATACCATGTGCTGACTGATATAGTCAGGTGATCCATGACTAAGGCTCTAGAGCATACCGCTCTAACTCCCTTATCGGATCTCTGACCTAGCTATCATACTAACATCAACACTATCTAGATGTCCTAATCTAGCTACTGTACACTACCAGTACATGATGTCATACTGACCTCATAGCGAGGTCATAGTCTAGAACAAATCCAGAACTGAGTCTATGATCCTATGTCCGTATGCGGCATATCCCTCGATAACCATGCCGTCCGTCGCATAGCCAACTGATCAGCATCTTGTAACGCCGTTGTGACGACTGGGTAATGTGTCCCGTGACTTGATGTTACACTTTAAGCGCTGTAGACTAGCGCTGAGGGAAATTATGACAACTTGCTTCTGAGTGCTTCGTCAAGGTAGTCAATGAGGATGACTGACTGCTCGTCGAGCTGCTCCTGAAGCGCGCCGTATCCTGCGTGGGAGGTGTACATCTCAAACGCATTCTGAACTCTCAAACGCTCATATTTCCCTGCTTCAGCTCCTTCAGCTTCTGCAAGGCGTCTGAGTGTCGGTCATGCGAAAATTGCTTAACCAGACGCTCTTAGAAGACCCCCAATCTGCACGTGCAAAGTCAGTGCTTTTGAGATAGGCCTCGGCCCACTCTACGGCTGATCCGCCCTACATGTAGGATAGGATGAAGGTGATCTTCACTCAGTTTGATCGGAGTTTTTGTGATAGTTCGCAAAGATGTTTAACCTGATTTGTTTCCACCAGGGCTTCCCAATCTTTCCGGCTTCCGTCGAAAGTGTCCAGCTTGTTCGCCAGACCATCGCGATCACATTCGTTATCGTCATCATCATCGTCGCGATCTCGATACCCTCGACCTCCACCTTCGAAACCGCTGCCTCTGCCTCTGCCGTTACCTCCAAAGAAGGGTTCTCCGGCCGGCGGGTCTTCCGACTGCTTGCCACCACTTCTCTCATCTCGGGCTCCTGGGGCACGAATTCCACATCATTGGCAGGTTGACGTTCGCCAGCATGTGAGCAGGGTTGCTCGGAGCATTCCCTGGTTATCGTTGTACCCTCTAGGAAATGGAAATAAATGAGCCTGTTTCCAAGCATCAAACTATTGTGGTTGAGGTCGACGCATGCGCAGGGCTTGGAGTAATTCGTTTCCAGGCCCGATGCGGTTAGGGTAGCAGTAGCCATAGCGTCGGCTATCTGCGAGAATTCGATGCGCTTGGTGTGGTCAGGGTAGAAGGGCGTCACCGTCGTCGTGGTTTTTGTTTTCTTTACTGAGTGACAACTTCTAGCCTTTGGATTTGGGGATGATAGAGGATGGAGCGTGGAGAATGAAAGTCAACCGGTAACGGCTGAGGGATAACTGCGGGATTAGGTGGGTTGACGTTGGCGTTATTGGCTTGCACGTAGTATGCAGAATATTTGCGCTTGGTTTCTAAACTCACTGCGCTAAGTTCTACACTTGACACTTGGATTAGTGTCTGCGTGAACACACTTCAGTGTACGCGAATACCACTTGTCGTTGTGTTTCTAATAGATCGGTCTCCCACAAGTCGTGGAAAAATGATGAGGTCGTCCTATACAAGGGCACGAATCGCCTCTAGCCATACACGAATGAAGCTCTATTTTAGGCAGCCTGCAATACTCTTCAACCGAAATGAAGAGTATGAGGATAAGTCACCTTAGAGGAATACAAATTCACAGCACGTGCTACTACTGATATAGCTATGAGTTACCAGTGTTCTGCTGTTTGATCCCGCTCGCGGTCTACCGACTTCTCGGTTGCAGCTTGACTTTAAGGGATACGAGCTCAAAGAGCGCCTGTCTCGCCTTCCAATTACCGCTTTTACTAGCTTCCCACACCCAAAGGTGCGCCAAAGGTTCCCAGCCGATCAAAGAACACCGAGTTAGGGTGTCTAAGGTACAGCTCTCCGAGATGAAGCTCGGAACCGTTGAGTTCAACGGGGTACTAGTCACGTGTGCACGAGGTAACGGCACAGGGGAATGGTCAATACCAAGGTTTACAGGCCGTCCCCTTCGCGAGTGGTTACGGTCCGATGTACTAGGTTCAAACTCATCTACACGATCCTCCTATATGGACGGACGGCAACGGGTAGTGTTCTAGAACGGGTGAGCAACGAGAGATTGTTGCAGGGGTAGGATAGTCTTGAGCTTATGTCAACAACAACTAGTACAACTATACCAGGTGCGACGCTCTCAACTGGGACGGAAATAGTGGTGCAGTCTCCGAGTAACTAGCTGGGGAACAGACCAGCTCGAGACTGGCTTTCTCTGTTGCAGACGGTAGCTACTTATACATGTGTAGTTCTAAACTGTACAGTACCACCCGGTATCCTCGTGTATGTACTAGAGCAGTCCAGAACAATAGAGAAACATACGGAGACACGGTATCGATGAGAGAACAATAGATAGGGGTAGAAGACAATGGAAATGAAAAGAATACCCTAGAGACGCCCAGAAGTTCATGACATAAAGCATATTTATCATTATTTTGCCTTATTGCGCCTATTTGACGCACCTAGCCCGAGTCCGACTGCACAGACGCCCAGTTCCACTATTTTGTCCCCCAAAAGCAGTGTTGTCACTGACCAGGTCAGTGACCGGTCAATCACAAAGTCAGACAGTCAAAAAGGTCAGCCAACCACTTGACCGACCAGTCAATCAAAATTGTGGGACAATGACAAATTTCGCCATAAAGAGTATTTCCTTGATGGCGTAGGGTGGGCAGGGGCCGTATGCCCGTTTTTTTTTTTTTTTGAAATCTGGTATTGTTAACGAAGTGCAGGACGAACCACATGAGCTTCGGTGCTAATAGATATGTATCTACTGGGTCCGTTGAGTGTGAATCTGTGTGTCCGTGGTGTCAACTCGCCGGGCACCCCCTGGGATAGGTGCCCTTTCTTCCCTTCACGGACAGGAAGGGCGGCCTTTAGCGGCACTCTGGCCTGAAACCCAATGCCCTCAGAAAACGCCCGCCCAGAGCCGGGTTTAAACCCGAGACTCGAAACCCCTCCGCACAGAGGAAATGAAAACCACACCGCGCTACATGTAGGCATATAGCCTTACATAGTCTGGATGAGCACTCTTGCAGTACTCATATATCTTTTCCTGCACCCATGCAGGATCAAGCCACATGTTGGCCTTTGGTTGTTTCATCCCGGGACGTGAGTAGGCTTCGCATTCGCAATAGGTCTATAAACCTGGCCTTTTCCCTTTCAATCCACTCCCTGCCTTTGAGCGACCGAAGATCCTCTTCGATCGCTAAGGTGGTGTCCAGATCTCAACCGAACTCGGCAAGGAGCTTGTCCTCGTTTATGTCCGATCCGAACTCCTTCTGGATACTGTTAACAGTGTGCTACCCCCACCACCGATCAAAGTTTTGATCGAGTTTGCCCCAATTTGCCATCTCCTTATCCTTCTCCCATCTACGGAAAAGTGCCAGAGCGTGTTGTATGTCCCACGAGAAGCGCGCTAATCTGCGCATTCTTCCGTGGAGATCTGCTTTGAGAACAGCAAGGGAGTCTTTCTTCCGAACTCCGTTGTGCTCATCATCATATATCTGTTCCTCAATTCGAGCCACTGAAATGTGGCTACCATTGGGTTCAGCTTCAGGAAGAGGGCAATATCCTCTTCTGTAAATGCAAAGACTCTACGGCGAGCTGGCATCGTGGATGGTGCCTCGCTCCCGTTTCTCTTTGCTATGTCAAACAATTCTCTATCTGTGAATTGTTTATTTCCTTCTCTGACGAAGCGGCACATTTACAACTTGCAATCATAGAGTATATGATCACGTGTTTCCGCATCTCCGCTGCACCAGCACTCCGGGCGACCTTCTCCCGATCTGAGATTGATCTTTGTCCGTACGCTCGCGAAGTGGTTGCTCCTGAAGCGCACGAAACGGAAAAGATCTTCTGATCCTTTCCCATGGTTTTCAGGTACTAGTTCGTGGAGTATTTCCACGCGACATGTCAAAACAAGGGTCGCGCGGGTGGGAACGTCGGCAGCAGGAAGGCAAACGCGCAAGCGTTCACATTACATTTCGAGTCGCTATGTAGTCTAGTGAGTCACATCCGATAAATCCGATGTAAATAAGAGTAAACAGAGAGCGCACAAGGCGCCCGTGAGTTCAAGCTCGACAACTTAACCAATAAATTCAACACACCCCTCGCGAGCGAAGAATGAAAGGGCAACGCAGGGCTCACAATGCACCCCTGCAAACTACCAACCCTTATCATAAATCTCCGTGACCTTCTCCAGGGACTTGACAGCAGCAGTGTGCGCGTCAACAACCTTCGCAGTCTCAGTACGTGCCTGCGGGCAGTTGGCCTGATAGTGGCCCTTCTCGCCACAGTTGTAGCACGTGATGCGAAGCGAGCTTTGAGGCGGCAGCATCCGGCTGGCCTGAAGGCTTCGTTGACTTCTTGGGCTTGGCGACAGCGACGGAGGCAACATCCTCAGATTCTTCAAGGCGGCCGGCGACAACGTGGCGGGACTCCTCGTTCAGGAGACGTGAGATGACTCCATGTAAGTCAAGCTGGTCAGAGGAGGTGGCATCGAGGGTGACGACAAACATGTCGTAGGTGCGCGGCAGACCCATGGTGAGTGCAAGGATAATGTCTTCGTCCTCGACGGTAACACCAACACTGCGCAGGGCGATGGGGCGAGGTTCCGGACCTCGGCAATCCACTGTGACATGGGCTGATCGGTTTTCATCTTCATAGTAAGGAAGCGGCAGCAAAGGGCGAGTCGGGTGGCAAGACCACGTGCACGATGCACTCGGATCAGCTCGTTGATGATCTCGGACGCTAAGCGGGCTGAAGCAATCGCGCGAGCTGGTCTTCTTCGACATGGAGAATGATCTCTGCCCTCCCTCCCTATTCTTCCTGTCCCATTCCTTCACTCGAGCTCGGCCCGGTCAAGGGCCTCGACTCATGCCCAAAAGCCACATCCTCTGCCCCCTTCCTTGTCAGCAACGCTCGATGAGGATGATCCACACCTCAAAGTTGGTGTTGCTCAGCTTCGAACACCTGATTTCTCTCCCATGGTATATGACGACAGCGGCGGCTAGCGACGGCGACGATGGTGCTGGTTTCGGCTCCAGCGGGCGGTTACGGCGACGGTCCGGCTTCGGCCCCGGTGGCACGTGACGGCGGCGGCGACAACGAGCGAGTTCCACACTCGCACGGACAACAACGGCGGCCGGACGACTTCGGCCTCATCTAGGCAAACGACGACGACGGTGAACGACTTCGGCCTCGTTCAGGCAAACGACAGCGACAGCGACGGCGGTAAGTGACTTTGGCCTCACTTAGGCGGTTGTGGCAGCGCTCGGGACGGCTTTGACGGGGGTATTGCGCGTTTGTGTCAAAACAAGGGGTCACGCGGGTGGGAACGTCGGCGGCGGAAGGCAAACGCAGTGTTCACATTACATTTCGAGTTGCTATGTAGTCTAGTGAGTCACATCCGATAAATCCGATGTAAATAAGAGTAAACAGAGAGCGCACAAGGCGCCCGTGAGTTCAAGCTCGACAACTCAACCAATAAATTCAACATGACATTTGCCTGATCATCCTTAGAGCCTCTGTTCGGCACTTGACTTAGTGTTTTCCACGTTCTTCCCGCGCAGTATTCAGGGTCTCTGCGCATGTTGGCCCACGTTTTCGTGGTAAGATCGTCCATAGACTGCAGAGCAATAGACTGCGACACGTAGTGTGGTTGTGCCTCAGCCTTCACCCCTTCTCCTGCCAATTTGCCGACCTCCTCATTCCGAGCGCACGTCGCGAATGGCCTGGGCACCAATTGAGCACGATTTTGTTTCTCGGGCTCTTGTCTAACCATGCGCATGCCACTTTGCACGTCATGACTGCAACCATCTGGGCATTGCCCTTATTTGGTTTTAGGATGGATTCTATCGCCCATGTTGTCTGAAGACTTGGATGGTGTGAATACTGTCTGCAGCATCGCTGACAGCTTCTTGATTCCTTTGGCCAGGGCCATCATCTCCGCTGTCATACGGAGTTGCTTTCCCACACTCAAAGAAACCTTGTTTTGAGGTGCCATCGTGATTGTACACCTTCCAGCTTGCTCCAGTTCGGAGCTTTTCAAATGACTTTTGTCCTTTTTGGGACCCGTCTGTAAAAACCACCCTCGTCGTGTCCGACTTAGTAGCCTCTTTTAGCCTCGGGAGGAACTCCTCCTTTAGCCATGCGAACTCCTCCAAGCTCTTTACTGGCGTTTTAGTGTTAATACTAATGCAATCATTGTCATAATACTCGTCAATCAACCTGTCAGCCGGGCCGGCACTCAGAGTTAACGAGATCAAAGTCCTCGTTGCTGATCTTCCCCTTATGGTTGATGTGTACCATAGGGGTGTCTGCATTTCTCGTCTTCCTTTCTTTATATGGGAATGGAGCGACAATGTTGGTGGAATTCACCTCCAATCCGGCTGTGAGATAAGCCCTTTGTGGGGTGTCCCTCATGCAGCGTTCTTGTGCGCAAACACTGTTTGTGCATAAATTTGTCAATCTAGAGCTTAATGGGCAGTAACCCTGCCATTGTCTCCATCGAGCCAATGGGTGTGCTTTTAAAGCCTCCCGTTATCCATCTGGCGCCTCTGTTTTGGGCCAATCTGTAACTAATGGCATGCGCCTTTCAGTCCAGACCAGTCTGGGCGCCACCACAATTGGGCGCCATATGTTATGATCAGCATGATGCATGATACGTATAGCCTTCTCTTATCTTTGGGTTTAAACCCTCAGTTTGAATTCCCCAGCATTCTGAGGGCATTCACTGTACTACATGCCCTGGTGGCATAGTACTTGATGTGATCGTTAAATGATAACGTCAGATCCAGGATAGAATCCGAGGTATCTCATTTTATGAGCCGGTTTGACAGTGTGCATGACGCCATCAACCTTAACCCTGAGTTTCGGCCCTAATGGGTCATTCTCAGTCCACTCTCCTGCACTTCTTTAAGTGCATTAGCTCTAACTTGTCTGCTTCAGCTCCCAATCCCATCCGATTGAGTCCCTGACATGACATCCCAAAATACTGCTTTTAACAGTAGATTGTTATATTTTAGTTGGTCCTCTGGATCGTCAGAGTCCATTTTTCCTGCTACATAAATGAGTCCATCATCCACGAAGAATTGAATGGTTGTGTGGCCATTTGCTTTGATCTCTTTGGGGGTCCAATCGTGCCTTAGCACGTGTACCTCACCATCGTGTGATATTTTAATCACATGCTTCGTGGCTGCCACCTTGTGTAGCCACGGCGCTATGTACAATCCGGTCAGTATCAGAGACAGGGCTGATCCCTGCCCGACACCGGTCGAAAAGTCCATGGGATCCATTTGTTTCCCATTAAATATGAACTGTGTTTGTCTGTCGACAAGATAGTTCTCAAAGTAGGAACACAATGACTTATTAAAGCCCTGTTTCCGTGAAATGCCTGCCATCAGCTCATGGTTGATGGAAGGGAAGAATTGCGAGACATCCAGAAGCAGAGCTGGATGACTCCATACCCTGCTTCCATGCTTGTTTAATATTGTGCATGAGTTGTATACCCACATCCATGGTGCTGTGCTGCATCGTGCCACCGAACTGATTCGGATGCATGATGCCGTACTTCTGCCCGTCAAACTGCATGCATCTGGCGATGAGTTTTTCCAATAGCTTCCTAAACAATTTAAAAGAACGATGGGTCTGTATGCCTTAGCCTTCGTGTAATCCGGCTTATTTGGCTTTGGAATGACAACAGTTCTCGACTATTTGAATATTCTGGGATGGACCCCGAATCATGCACGCATTGAAGTAAGCCAAAATAGGCCTCCATGTCGATTTCATTCCCTCTTCACTGTGGGGGAGTTCTCTCGCATCCAACAATGCGCTGATCGGAACCATGATACATTATCTGGGCCTGGCGCTGAGAAGTTACTTGTGAGCGCCAATTCCTTCGCAGCTTGTGTCTGCTGAAGTTCTTGAACTCTCTTTCTTCGTGAGTTTCGAACTCACCCAAAATGGACATGTCCACTTTACGTGGATTTTCCGGTGTAAACTGTTCCTGGAAGAGTTTTCCTAATTTCTCTCTTCCAAATCAGCTGGCTCGCCTTGTCTGTCAACAGACCTGTGTTCACAGACACCTTTCTGGGTTTGGTCCACTCGACCATATCCCAGATTCCGATGAATGACATTTGGTGATTACCTTGTCAAACATTTTAGTTTAGCTTTGGAGACTGCTCAGAAGTTAATCTTTTGCCCGGCCACTTCCTTGTGATCGTCGCACAGCACGTCAATTTCATCAATTCTCATGGCCGCCAGGCCCACCTCCCTCGTGCTCAAGCCGTGCTATGATGTTCTTTCTCAGCCTGGACCTCTCCGTCCTCCAGCTGATCTCTGTTTCAGTGCATTTCGCTGCTCGCCTGCCCGCTTATTGCACTCGCT